>JALDNG010000945.1:0-90251 GCA_024349245.1 Neodontobutis hainanensis | reverse complement strand
GAACGGACTGTAGAAAATTATTAGAACAGACTGTAGACTTGCAGTAGAACAGACTCACAGTGCTTCAGAAGAATAGACTTTAGAGGTGCATTAGTACAGACTGTAGACGATTATTAGAATAGACTGTATATGAGTATTAGAAAACACTCTAGACATGCTTTAGAACAGACTGTAGAGGTGCAGTAGTACAGACTGTAGACCTGCAGTAGAATAGACTGTAGATGTGCATTAGAACAGACTTTAGAAGTGCAGTAGTAGAAACTGTAGATATGCAGTAGAACAGACTGTAGATGTGCAGTAAAACAGACTGTAGACATGCAGTAGAACAGACTGCGGTAGAGCAGTAGTACAGACAGTAAAATGGCATTAGAACAGACTGTAGAGGAACAGTAGAACAAACTGTAGAGGTCGAGTAGTAAATACTGTTATTGGGCAATAGAACAGACGATATTCGAGCAATAGAACAGACTATAGATGTGTGGTCGTACGGACTGCATTAGAACAGATTGTGGACGAACATTTGAACAGACTAATGACGTGCATTAGAACAGACTTTAGATGTGCAGTAGAAGAGACTGTAGACAATTATTAGAACAGACTGTAGCCATGCAGTAGAACAGACTGTAGAGGTAGAACAGTAAAGACTTTTATTGGGGATTAGAACAGACTGTTGTAGTGTCTCTCGTACCAGGAGGAACCAACACCCTTCAGAGTCATGAATAATTTACAACCCTGAACTTTTAAAGACTCTTCGTTTTGTTTATCCAGAACTGAGGAGATTTGATTAGCAGCACCTTGCTAATCTGGCCCAGATGTTCGTATGTTGTGTTAAAGAGTTCACGCAAGAGTGAAATTATATTTACAGCTTTATTTTTCAGTACTTCAAAGGACCTGTAGCCGCTATCTTCTGGCCGACCAGACCCCCTGGCACCAGAATGGACATTTAAATATACGATTTGTGTATTGAAACACACCAGACCTGAGAAAGGAATGTCTCTTTGTTACAGGACTCTAGAAGTGATTGAACATTGCCCTCCTTTGGTTGAACAGAGTAATGACTCTGCTTGAATCTAAAGACAATTCTTCGTTCTGTTCCATTTCTGTGTATTAAAGGATTGTTCGTAACTATGCAAACCTCACCATTCTTCCTTTACAGGATCCAGAGTGATAACGATATAAAAGAATACTTTCTTCTTCATCCTTACAGCTGGCTGTGTAATAAAATGAATTGTTCTGTTCTCAGGTCAAGCAACGAATATACATGTGTTTAGTCTTTAAAGATTGGTAACGATATTTCACGTACAGATATGATACAATGCAGAAGCAATACGCTTTTAAAATGTGTCTAAATTTATTTTACTTGATGGAACAAGAAAGTTATCTAAACTCCAAAACTTTCAGTAAACGCCCTCTTGCCCCAAACCGTGTGAGACACGCCTCTTTCGGCCAGTAGAAAAGATGGTGCGCGAAATTCTAGTTTAGCTTCGCTTCTTCTTCATGTTAAACTCGTTTCTGTACTCTTCTCTTTCGCAACGCTTTGCACACTCTTGTTCGCGTAATCTTGTCTACTTTTCTACTAAGTTTTTGTATTTATCGCCGTAACTTTTAAGCTTGAAACCACGTAACACAGTCCTGTGTTAAGTGACTTTATTTTTGACGACTCAACGCATTTGATATTTTGTTTTGAAAACTTTTACGGAACTACGTAACTACGCCGACGGAAGTGGAAATTTTGTAGTTCTTTAAAACGAGTCCGCTAAACAAACAGCCCTCGTTAATCAAGAAAAGACCAGTTTAAGCTTCTTCAACGAACACTTTTTGTTAAAGACTTTATTCTCAACTGCGGTAAAGTCCACTTTACCCTCGAGGACAATCACAGGACGCTTTGTTGCTAAGGCGCCGCCTTACCAGCTCAACCCCTTGCACCGGTGACGCCTCTATACGGCCGGAAGCCAGCCGCGACCCGGAATTTCAAGCATCCTTTGGACTTTTCGAACCGCACCGCTGGTACCTTTCCACCACATCAGAGTGAGTGAACACTGGGCACAAGCTTGGCGTTATAAAAACCTGTGTGATTAAGTCCAACCGCACATCTTTTCCCTTTACGATCTCCAAACAGCCGTCAATAGTCCCTTTTAGCTAAGCCATTTAACTTTCTTCTCTCTCCGTAAGAACTCCGAGTAATTAATAAAATTCAAAGGAATTAAACTTTCTGTTCCATCAAAGCCATCATAATGTTATAGCATTGACCTGTTAACTGTTATTTTCATGTTCGTTACCCTAATACCTTGTCAATAATCTTGTTTTATTTTATGTCATTATTATTCATATATATTTAATCTTGCATAATCTTTAATAAAACCCATAAAGACATCCTTGTTTCATGTTTACGTAGATTTGGTCTGAAAACGAGTTTAGAACTTATTTCCTTCAGTATTGAGACTTATCAAACGCAATTAGTTTCCTTAGAACTATTAAAACTAAGGTGGTGCGAAAGAAATTAATATTTTCATAAACAAAATATTAATTATTAATTTTCATAATTCATATTCATATTAATTATTCATCAACGAGACCATATTCACTACAGTATTTTTTTGGTGCCCGTGTGAGGCTCGGAAAGATCCGGTCTTGTAAACACTGAAATAAGTTAACATCCTTAAAGCCTTTTACATAAATCTCTGTCCGCTGAAGAACTAAGAAAGTTATGTCTTATACAAAACTAATCAATGTGTTGAGAAACGTGTGTTGTGTTGCTGTTTGATAAAAAGCGCTTGTGAAATTGTGTGTCTAGGATTTGAAAAATACCAGCTGGTCTGATGTTTTGATAATTCTGAGATATGCTTTGTAACTTGGTTAATATTGTACGTACATTTCTGCCAGCCTGCTAAGTGTTCAGTGAAAGACTGAAGCTTAGTATAGTTTGTGAACAAAGGCCAGAGAGAGCCGGATTGATTAAATGCATTTGTGACACGTTGAGGACGTGTAATTTTTATAAGGCCTAACAACTGCGGATTCTAAGATGCTCTAGAATTTTAGCATAAGTTGTCTAATAACGCGTTCTGCAAGTTAATAAACAGACTGCGATGCTCCAGTGTTTAATATAAACTTGTAAACCAAGTAATTTCTCTGTTCATATTGTGTCAGACGAATTAAAAACTTGGTTGGGAGAACTCTGAACGGATTAGCTACCCGCGTCAGAACTCCTTGTTAATACACAGCCAACGGACAAAGTCTTGGCCCACGTGGCCCGTGTAGTGCTTTGTGAAACGTTGTTTTATCCACAGCACTGCTGTGTTGGAAATTGCGCTTTTTAGAGCGCTGCTGTGTTATAAAAGTGGCTGTGTGGAGAAGTCTTGACTCCTCAAAGTTTCAGCACACTGAAGCTAACCAGCCATTTCCACTCCGGCGTCTAGCAAGGGGCGTGACTCTGACGTCACCCGGAAAACAAACTCATTGTAGTTCCAACGGCCCCCTAGCGGAAAGAAGTGGTAAAAACAGACTTAAGAGAGTCCAACTGCCCCCTAGCGGAAAGAAGTGGTAAACCACGGACTCCAGAAAGTCTGCTACCCCCTAGTGGAAGAGAAGTGCGTAACTTCTAAAAATCTCTGAGAGGAGCTCTACGTCTCTCTCTGGTGGTCACTCAACGGAATTACACTTTTTCCTTAAAATAGTGACTAATTCAAGTTAAGAACTTAACTGAATAATTTAAGCTTTCATTGACACTGAAAAGCCTGATTGACTTAACATAAAAAGTGAATTACTCTGCTTTATTAACAACTACTGAACTGCTGTCAAGCTGTTTTGCTTCTGTTAATACATGTGTTTTTCTTTTAAATACACAAATTTGCAATGCCATATTGCTTTTGAGAATAACTGCCTGTGTGTAACAACTTTGAATGCACAATAGGAGTTAACTAACAATTGTGACATTTTTAATTAACATTGCATCCGCTTTTGGAAATCTTTGATGCTAACCTTGCATATAAATTGATTGATTAATTTGGCTTGATTAACAATTTAAGACTTGTTTTGTGAATTTCCTATCTACACAGGATTTGTCAAATTGGAATGCTAACGCTAACAGCTTACTACCACTACGACACCACTGCTGTTACTTCTGAATAGACTTAACCCTGCACGAATTGTGTCATAGCTGTGATTTAAAAGCTGATTACCTGCATGAATTGTTAGATTAAACCCACTGATTCTGCACTGTTAATTTTACAAATTAGCACAGCAGCATCCCAGCATTGTCAACCCTCATTAACATTCACACCACTAGGCTATGGCTACATAGTCACTGTTAATACTCACATAAGGTCACTTCAATCACAAGTAGACTTTATACTAACTTCCACTTCAACAATTCCTTCTTTTATTACTTTCAATCTGACTTATTCAACTTAATAATTTTTATTTTATTTTAATTGGAATTTTATTTTATTTTAAATAAAATAAAATTTTAATTTTAATTTTAATTTTATTCCTTCATTAATTTTTTTATTTACACTTTTACTCAGATTTTAAAAATTCTTTTACAGTCTGCTTGAGTTTTACGCTCCTTCTTCGTAACGCTCTATAGGTAGTAACTCTCTCCTTGCAGTTAAAACTTAATCTAACAATAACTCACTTACCTTGAGAAAGCCCAATTCTCAACATGTCTAATCCACAGTCCACAGGCTCGGATAGTCCCATCAAGCTTCTGGATCACTTAGACTCAGCTCTAAATGATCTAACAGAACAGGTGCTACCCCAATATGTGGACGAGATTCAGACCACAAATCCCAACGAGCTAGATTCAGTTCTTAGCTCCTTGATTAGCATTGCGCTAACCTCTAAGCCAAAGGACAAGGATCTAACTAAGCTGTTAGGTCAAATGGCTATTGTTATGCGCGCACAGCAGAAACAAGCCGAGGATCTCCTGGCACGCAGCCACGAGAAAATCCAGGTCCAGAAACAGGACCTCGCCCAACGCGAGAACAAGGCGTTGAATCAGGAACTCCAGCTGACCAAAGGAGTCCTGGAGAATTCTGAAAAACAAAACCAAGAGTTACAAAGTCTTGCCCAAACACTCCAAAAGGCAGACCCTGACTTTAAGGAGTTACACACCAAACTCCAGATAACTGAGGGGACCCTCAGTGACCTAAAGAACGAGCTGAGCGAAACAAGGTCTGCTCGTGACATAGCAGAGCTGCAGCTCAATGACCAACGTGATGAGTACGACGCTATGCGAGAGGAACTCATCAAAGCAGGCAAAGTGCACAGCTGTCCGCAAATATGCTGGCACAGGAAGCTCGGCGGAGAGAGTCCCTGAGTGCACGGGTAGAGGCCCTCACTCAACAAGGTGACTTAGACCGCCAGCTTATTGAACAACTTCAGGTGCGCCTGACAGAGGACGCCAAACACAACCTAGTAAGAAACTGGAGTTCAAAAGTACTCCAGACCTAGAACCAGTTACTCCATTATACCAACCCAGTAGGTTTGGGAACTCCCAGAAGGGAGCCACTTCACTAACTAATCCAATTTTGCGACCACTACGCGCGCCTGACGCAACGGAAAGAGGACCAACCGGAAGCCGAGAGCCCGGCCGTCTTTCCGCGAGCTTCCACAGGTAGGCATTCGGATTACTTCGCACTACCAACAGGTAGGCATTCGGACTTTGTCCAACAACCAGCTCCGACACGGAGACATCTGGACTACGGTCCCACTGACAGAGACTTTGACAAAATCGCGCGTCATATCACTCGCTTCGAGCCCCATCAAGGATCGGCTCATGACACTAGCGCGTACCTTAGAGACATTGAGTTCTACCTCCAGAGAATACCCAATGCTACCGTTGAGGACAAAATCTTTTTGATAAAACTAACATCAAGCAGAGATGTTAGTAGCTTCATCGAACGCCAACCCCTGAGGTTCAAGCTGACTTTGATCTCCTTAGTCAGTCCCTCATGGAGGAATTCTCAGACGTTAACGAATGTGGGACTGACAGCCGCCCTAACAATCAAACAGGCACGGCAAGAGTCACCACAGATATATTATCATCGGCCACGCAAAGCCTACTTTGGTCCACTCAACGAACCAAACATGGAGGAGGATAAAAACTTCAAAACACTCTTTGTGCAAAACCTCCATCCAACTACCAACCATCATCTTGGCGTTGCTGCCTGCCCGCTAACTCAAACCAGCCGCCAACGAATTGGCAACAAGGGCATTTACTAAACAGAAGCTGACTCAGACTAAACAGCAAGAGCCAGCCGCTCTGTATACTGTTGATCAGAGTCTAGCGCTCGAAGGAGCACCTACCTCCAAGCCAAGCGGCCCAGGAGCCTCCCGCTTTCCAGACAGGAAAGAGGGACCTCGGCCACACAAAGGAGAGCTGGGTCCACACCCGACCTGGCCCGAACGTAAGTTCAAAGACCAGGGCCCTCAATGGAGACCTCGGTTCGAAAATAAATTTCGAACCAATCCAAACCGTAACCAAGGGGGGTCCTATCAAAACCGCGACGACAGGAGAAACCATTATCGTCGGTCCCAAGACCAACGATCATCAGGTAGCCCACCTGTCGAACGACGAAATCATGCGAGGGACCGAGCCCCTGAAACTCAGACTAATCGCGTGGGAAACCCCACGAGCGACAGTAATCTGACTACAGAGGAGGCTCGGGCCATAGAACGCATACTCAAACGAATGCGCGAAAAGTCCAAGGACAAGGCTGATCTGTATACGGTGGAGGCCTCTAAGGCCCCGATTCAGAAACAGTCACAACCGATCCAAGTCGGCTTAACACGCAACGGAAATACAGAGTCTACTGAAGGGAATGAACATCTCCCAGACCTGTACTTAGGCTCTGACGATCCAGAGCCACTCAATGACATTGTCCAGGACCCTAGCACGGACAACACGGAGGGAAGTGACACAGATCACAAAGACACCACTCCGTCTAGCGCCGTCCTAGTGGTCCAAGCAAATCCAAATGTCGGGCTGTGCCATGACCACGCCACGACTATTGAATGTGAAACACCCTTTCACCAATTCCTAGGCCACCTAACTGAAAAGGGAGTAGCTCGAAAGCTTTATCTCTCTGTCTTGTTAGAAGACCACTTGACGCACGAAGCACTTCTCGACTCAGCCGCTGACATCAGCCTAATTTCAGGCAACCTGTTCAGATCACTCCAGGCTATAGCGAGAAGATCCCACAGGGACTTGAAGTCCCACCGTGCTTTCTGGAAATAAGGCCTTACTCTGATGATCGGCCGATCATCAACGAGGTAGCCTTAGTCCAACTGACCATCGGACCAATGACACTGACACACCCAGTGTACGTGTCCCACCTTGACAATGTCCCACTTCTGATTGGAAAAGACATCCTCAATCGCGAACCACTGATCGACTTCAAGCAGCTGAAGATTTGGGCCCAAGTGCGAGAACCACTTCCAATCTTACTGAATGAATCTCAGTGCTATGCGATTGACAGGGAATCACCAATCGACAGGGTAGCCACCGACACCGCTGGTACAACAACCATGCAACCTCGGTGCGAACTAAACTCCTTTACATTGCGTGACAACTTCCTATGCACGCTGAGGACCCATTAGCAATGACACCCCAGATCGTCAATGGCATCTCACTGGAAGCAACTCCAGTCGACAATGTCGTGATGGCCTTATGGGCTGACAAATCTGCCATCAGCCAGGAGCTGTTTAACACTCTAACGCATAAAAATCCAAGTCTGACCTTCGTAAAGAAGCACACTCGGTTCCCTGCTAACCCCACACCGACTGCGCGTTAACCGCCATCGGTCTATGCTCTGCCATCGTGCGATGGAACAAAAGAGAACTGACCCACACTTTTGCGGTCATCCCGATCTGCCACATTCAGTGTATATTGGGGCTGACATGCTAGTCAGACTCGACGTACAAGTCGACACCATTAACAACGCTTCTCTGGTCACTGACTGGAGTACGTAAGGAATCACCTTCATTGACCGAAGGAAACTTGAAATCGGGTCAAACCATTCCCGATGTGTGTCAGGTAAGTAATGACTGCCATCTCACGATACCGCCGCGTACCATAATGGACATACGCCTGAACGCGTCTACAGGACAACAAATTAACTCTCCACAAGCGTTCTTCCAACCATCGCCGCTGTTCTTTGAGTTAGGCTTGTCTGTTCAGGCAACACCCTGGTCGAGCTCGACTCGATCAACACACGTGCTAGTGCAGAATCCTACTGCCAGTAGCATTCTCCCGAAGGCCACACCTTTGGGTTGGCTAATCGACACAAGATTCCATGACTTTGAACTCAGAATTCCAGTCATAGGACGCATGCCACCCTCACTCGTGACTGAACAACAGGAGGCCGGAGTCGTCTACACGAAGCCTTCGAGCAATCGCCATATACCCTCACTTGTGGTCGATACCGACACTATCTGCAGGGTCGATCTGGCTGATGCTGAGGTAATGGTCGTACAGACAGTCTCCCTGCTCTCCATTGATTCAGATATAGACAAAACCACGCCTCTACCGAGTAACGCGTCACCACAGACAAATCGGTAACTGTGCAACCAGACTCTAAACCCGAACCGGACTTTGAGTCTCAGTTAGAACAAGCACTAGACTTGGCTGATGCGATAAACAACGCTGAGGAACGGGACCTGATGCGTCAGGTCCTCCTCAAATATCGCACATCATTTGCAACAAACTCGCTGGATTGTGGTTTAACCCACATCCACACGGTACGCATTCCAACGGCCGCGAATGCACCACCAGCTTACGTTCGCCAATACAAAATACCACTGGCGTCTTATGAACCGATACAGGAAATCATAGACGACCTTTTGGATAAAGGCATCATTCGTCCGCAACAGTACTTATTCGGCTCCTATCTGGCCAGTACTCAAGCCCAATGGCAAGTGGCGTCTAACAATTGACTATCGTCAATTGAATAAGAGCGTACCACTTTCCAGGTGGCCAATGACCCAACTTGGCCAAGAACTGCCCAAAGTACAGGATGCCAAGTACTTCTCTACACTGGACATAGCCTCCGGCTTCTGGACCATTCCTGTAGACCCACAGGATCAACACAAACTTGCCTTCACGTTTGCCAATCGGCAATACTCTTTTACAAGATGCCCATTCGGGTACTTAAATTCCCCAGCCGAATTTAACATCTTCTTGAACAAGGCATGTCCTGACGCCGCTAGCCGTGGAACTCTCATCTACGCCGATGACATCTTGATGCGCACCGCGACACTCCATGCGCACATTAACGAAATCGACCACGTCCCTGAAACAGCTCACCATTGCTGGTGCTAAAATCTCTTTGGAGAAATGTCAATGGTGCAGAAAGAAGGTAAACTATGTGGGCCTTCTAGTAGGCGCTGATGGCGTTGAACCACAGGTCAGTCGAATCCAAGGCATTGCCAATCTGAAACCGCCTTCCAACTTGTCAGAACTCCGCAGTTTCCTGGGAGTCTGCAATTATTCTCGACAATTCGTCGATGACTATGCGGCATTGGCTAAACCACTGACGGACCTTCTCAAAAAGGACACCGCCTTTGTGTGGGGTCCACAACAAGAGCAGGCAATGCAGGCGCTCAAACACAATCTGTGCAGAGCCCCGTGCCTAGCTTACCCGGACCACACCAAAGTCTTCTACTTAGAGGTGGGCTTCTCAAGCCACAGCCTCAGTTCAGGCCTCTATCAGGTCCATGACATGGATAAGAGAGTAGTGGCCTACGCCAGCAAAACTCTCCCGGACCAGAGGTCAAGTATACCGACTGTGAAAAAGCCCTCCTAGCCACAGTATGGGCCGTGAAACACTTCGCCCACTACTTAGGAGGCCAAAAGACAATCGTGGAACACCAATCACCAACCGGTGACTTTCTTAACCAGTCAAAGACTCAGGGACGGCGTAGTAACTAACGCCGCGTGGCATCGTGGCTCATGGCTCTCCAAAGTTTCGACGTGGAGATACGCTACGCTCAAAACCACAAGTCGCACTTAGGCATGGAACTCGCTGCATGCCAACAATGCGCAATCGACACGCCCGCCACAGCCGTCCGCTAAAGCGAACACACCTCCACTGTACCAACACGCCATCACTACTGATGCTGTGCCAAGACATGACCACTGCTTATGTCGATGGATGCTCCTTCCACCATGAAGCTCTGGTCCGCGCTGGTGCAGGTTTGGTATGGCTCAACGACAACCCTTATGAGCCACAAAAATTTCAGTTAGGATCTCAATCCTCACAATATGCGGAGATCGCAGCCGTGCTCATAACTCTCCAACTAGCAGTGGCCAAGCAGATCAAACAGCTCGTAATTTGCACAGACTCAAATTACGCACGACTCAGCTTCTCTGCCCACCTGCCATTATGGAAGAGCAATGGCTTTCTCACATCCGCGAAAAGACGATCAAACACAAAGACCTGTTTGTCGTAGGCGACGGTCTGGTCGAGGACCATGACATGCAGGTGTACTGGAAGAAAGTCAGGGCCACTCGAGCCCCTGGACTGGACAAAGACCTGAACGATCAGGCAGACCTCATGGCAAAACAAGGGGCTCTAGACGGCACGCTCTGGCATTTCCAGCCAGAACCTCGTGCGATCGACCCCTTCCCACCCAACCCACCCATTCTGTCTGTCTGGTTACCCGGTCTAAAACGACCGCAAGCGATGCCTCGGCTCCGGCCCCCGCAGACGCATCGACTTCCTCTCTTTCTTTCGCTGGTTCCGACCTCGTTGCCCTTCAAGCAGCGGACTCGGCAATCCACAAACTGATTCTTTACCTTTCTGACCCGGTGTCTCACCCCATCGTTGACACTGACTTTTCCTCCGACGCATATCTTAAGAAGCTATGGGCGGTGCGCGCTCGACTCCACCTGCGTCATGGCCTGCTTCACGTCTCTGACACCCTCACTTCACCTGCGTTCGTAGTGCCTCAGAGCCTAAGGGGGGTCATGCTAACGCACGCACATGACGCTCCTGTAGCAGGCCACAGAGGTGTTCGCGCAACACACCAGGCACTCCAACAAGTGGCATACTGGCCACACATGCAAATGGACGTGGCAGAATACATCAAAGGCTGCCTAGTATGCTGCCAATTTCAACCGACAAGACCACTCCATCGTGCACCCTTACAAAGAAGGGGCATTTCTTTTCCGTGGTCTGACCTCCAAATCGATTGGATGGGACCCTTGACTAAATCAACAAGGGGCAACAAATACATTCTAATGGTCACCTGTGCCTTCACTAAATGGGTGGAAGGACTTCCAGCCCCAAACGACACGGCACAGACCACGGCCTTTCTACTCATGAACCACGTGTTCTCCAGATTCGGCTTACCCTGTAAGGTCGATTCTGACCGTGGTACTCACTTCACAGCCGAGGTGATGGGACAACTGTGGCAAACCATGGGCGTGAAAGCAAAATTCCACGTCAGCCACCACCCCCAGTCCTCAGGCCAAGTAGAAAGAGCAAACCGAACGGTGATCGACATTCTAAAGAAATATGTCGCATCTAATCACCGAGACTGGGACGTCAAACTGCCCTTGGTCCTGATGGCTATCAGAGCCACGCCACACACGGCGACAGGAGTCTCCCCGTTTGAGCTCATGACCGGTAGGCAGATGACGCTTCCCTTACACTTACTGTATCAGCCAGGAGAAGCTAACATCGCTACGGCCTATACCACACACCAGTACATGGCTGATCTCCAAGCACACCTGAGAACCACCTTCGCCTTTGCCCAAGAAAAACTAGGCAAAAGTGTAGAAGGACGTAAGGCCTATTATGACCAAAAGTCATCTAGGACGAACTACAGGTGGGAGACAAAGTGTGGTACTACATGTTCAGTCAACTCACTGGACAAACAAAAGGTGTTACCAACCGACTGACGCGAAATTCCTCCGCGCTGGGCAGGACCGTACTCCATTGTCAACAAACTATCACCGGTGGTGTATCAGATAAAGATCACCAAAGGGAGAAAGGAACCCACTCTCAAGTGGATACACCGCAACCAGATAAAGTTGCACAAAACCCCCATGGGATCTACAGGGGACGTTCACGCTCCCAAGTAGTCTCAAACAGATCCCTTAACTTGCAGTAACCACTAACAACTAACCTCTAACTCTAATCCTAACACCTTTCATTTCTCTTTTCAGTGGTAACTGTGAGTAATTCAACAACTGTAACTAATAACTCCGGTATTTGCTGTCAATGAAACCATTGCTAAAAAGTTCTCTCTCTCACCAGGATGATGTGGACGATACTCCTTCTGATCACCAGCCTTATGGGCATGGGATCACCAGATCTTATAGAGCCCGGACCAACAGCCGGGATCGTTTTAAAGGACCAACCCGGACTGTTGATCACAAACTGTCGCCTGCATACCCAAAGGGTTTTGTCAGGTTAAACCCAAACGACGCGTGTATCGGAAGCACGTCCGAGCCACTCAGGGGCTCACCAGTTGGGCCGGCGCTAGCTGGACCACCTCTATTCTTAATCACGCTGAAACTGATATTTCCCACATGCTTAACCAGCTTGAGAAATTCACAATTACTCAGGCTGAACTCACTGGCGCTAATCAAAGGTCTAAACGGTTTATAGGAGGACTTCTTGTTGCAGCGGCTGCTGTGGGTACCTTGTTTAACCTCGGGTTGTCCACAGTCAATACTGTTAGCATCTCCACGGTCAAGAGACATGTCTCAGAATTACAGGCTGAAATCCCTGACATCAGAGCGCAGATCATCCAGCAACAACAGCAACTCCAAACAGTAGGGAAAACGTTGAAGGACACTGTGTTGGTGGTAAACACACACAGTGAAGCTCTAAACAAAACCCACCGAGCTGTAGAGTTACTTATGACCCTCTTCCAGGTTGACTACAAGCACAAGTAGTCACCACACTAATGGATGACATGCTCCGAGACATAAGCTCTTCAGTGGACAGCTTAGCCATGGGCAGAATTCCACCCTACCTTATCCCTCTGTCACTAGTACAATCCCTCCTTGGAACCGCCACTAGAGATCTTGTAACCCCACTTCAGGCCCATTTAGCGTACACTTTAGGTAGTGCCGTACCCATTTACGTCAACCCAGAGTTCCGGGAAATGGCTTTTATTCTAAATCTGCCTATCATTGTATCCCAGAACATCTATCGTCCTTAAAGACGTCATAAACGTCGGGTCCTGGCACGGAGACTCGCACGTTAAAGTGCACACTCCTTCAGTAGTGGCATACCATGATGCCAATCCAGATTTGTACCTGGCCCCTAATTTACGCATGTGCACCCTAACCAAGGACATACACTACCTATGTCCCAGTAAACCCTTTGTTCGGGACAACACCGACGGGATCTGTGGCCTTAAGCCCATGAGCCCTCAAGCCAGATGTCCAACGACAATCACGGCTCGCCACCAAGTTACCGTCACTCAAGCAGAGATCATCGGTAACCGCTGGCTAGTAAACACCCCTCTTCCAGACGGAATGCTGACTTACGATCAGCACGACACCTCATCCCGTGTTAACTTGCCCGACCAAACTTTCTGGGTGGATGTACCCCCGAATGCAATCCTTCACATTGGGGACGTCGCCTTGTACCACCTTGACGCTGACCAATACGAGAGTGAAATAGAAATATCAGATTTCTTTTCAACCCATCCTCTCGAAATACACCCTGCTACACTCTATCAAATCCAGTTTGAAGGTAGCAGAACCATTGACATTGCATCCCTGGATAATGTGTTAAAGGAAATAGAGCAAAAACAACAAGCTCCTATCCAACCCATTATGTATGCCTGGTCAACTCCCGACACTGTTCTTGCAGCCACAGTAGGAATAGGTTACTTCATGGCCATCATTATCACCATCGTGCTTCTTAGAAGCGTAAAACGCCTTAAAACACGTTTAAACCGCTGTACTCAGGGCGTTGCACTAATCGTCGTCGCCGTCCTGGGAATAGAGAAAACATTGCAGGTAGTCCATTACCCCTGAAGCCGATGCATTTAACCAAGACCTCTCTGTTTCGAAGAATCTGAACCAACCCCAGTCATACGGAGGTTGACAGATTCAGTTTAAATGTGCTATGTGTTATGTATGTTCAATATAACCAATATATACCTCATGTAACTTTTATGACTACCCCTAAAATGCATGCAATGTCCCTTTAAAGTTATTATCATTTAATGTGTGTTCTTTTATTATTATCAACAATTTAATAAACTCTAAACCCATTTAAAAATGAAATAACTCTCTTGTTCTTTATTCCCATTAAGTCCATCTTTTAAATGATAAACTCAATCTACCTCCCTTAGCAGATGACTTAATGACGCCCAAGTAAAAACCCTTTTACTCTTAAATACACTCCCATTATTACACATGTTATAACGCCAAACTCTGTGTCTTTAACGTGTTACTTGCTTCCTGGTCCTGGTACTTCAAGGATGGAGTCGGCACAAGACATTGGAACCTGCCTTTCGCGAAAGGGGGACTGTAGTGTCTCTCGTACTCAGGAGGAACCAACACCCTTCAGAGTCATGAATAATTTACAACCCTGAACTTTTAAAGACTCTTCGTTTTGTTTATCCAGAACTGAGGAGATTTGATTAGCAGCACCTTGCTAATCTGGCCCAGATGTTCGTATGTTGTGTTAAAGAGTTCACGCAAGAGTGAAATTATATTTACAGCTTTATTTTTCAGTACTTCAAAGGACCTGTAGCCGCTATCTTCTGGCCGACCAGACCCCCTGGCACCAGAATGGACATTTAAATATACGATTTGTGTATTGAAACACACCAGACCTGAGAAAGGAATGTCTCTTTGTTACAGGACTCTAGAAGTGATTGAACATTGCCCTCCTTTGGTTGAACAGAGTAATGACTCTGCTTGAATCTAAAGACAATTCTTCGTTCTGTTCCATTTCTGTGTATTAAAGGATTGTTCGTAACTATGCAAACCTCACCATTCTTCCTTTACAGGATCCAGAGTGATAACGATATAAAAGAATACTTTCTTCTTCATCCTTACAGCTGGCTGTGTAATAAAATGAATTGTTCTGTTCTCAGGTCAAGCAACGAATATACATGTGTTTAGTCTTTAAAGATTGGTAACGATATTTCACGTACAGATATGATACAATGCAGAAGCAATACGCTTTTAAAATGTGTCTAAATTTATTTTACTTGATGGAACAAGAAAGTTATCTAAACTCCAAAACTTTCAGTAAACGCCCCTCTTGCCCCAAACCGTGTGAGACACGCCTCTTTTCGGCCAGTAGAAAAGATGGTGCGCGCCGGAAATTCTAGTTTAGCTTCGCTTCTTCTTCATGTTAAACTCGTTTCTGTACTCTTCTCTTCGCAACGCTTTGCACACTCTTGTTCGCGTAATCTTGTCTACTTTTCTACTAAGTTTTTGTATTTATCGCCAGTAACTTTTAAGCTTGAAACCACGTAACACAGTCCTGTGTTAAGTGACTTTATTTTTGACGACTCAACGCATTTGATATTTTGTTTTGAAAACTTTTACGGAACTACGTAACCACGACGGAAGTGGAAATTTTGTAGTTCTTTAAGTTAAAACGAGTCCGATAAACAAACAGCCCTCGTTAATCAAGAAAAGACCAGTTTAAGCTTCTTCAACGAACACTTTTTGTTAAAGACTTTATTCTCAACTGCGGGTAAAGTCCACTTTACCCTCGAGGACAATCACAGGACGCCGCTTTGTTGCTAAGGCGCCGCCTTACCAGCTCAACCCCTGCACCGTGACGCCTCTCTATACGGCCCGAAGCCAGCCGCGACCCGGAATTTGAAGCATCCCTTTGGACTTTCGGAACCGCACCGCTGGTACCTTTCCACCACATCAGAGTGAGTGAACACTGGGCACAAGCTTGGCGTTATAAAAACCTGTGTGATTAAGTCCAACCGCACATCTTTTCCCTTTACGATCTCCAAACAGCCGTCAATAGTCCCTTTTAGCTAAGCCATTTAACTTTCTTCTCTCTCCGTAAGAACTCCGAGTAATTAATAAAATTCAAAGGAATTAAACTTTCTGTTCCATCAAAGCCATCATAATGTTATAGCATTGACCTGTTAACTGTTATTTTCATGTTCGTTACCCTAATACCTTGTCAATAATCTTGTTTTATTTTATGTCATTATTATTCATATATATTTAATCTTGCATAATCTTTAATAAAACCCATAAAGACATCCTTGTTTCATGTTTACGTAGATTTGGTCTGAAAACGAGTTTAGAACTTATTTCCTTCAGTATTGAGACTTATCAAACGCAATTAGTTTCCTTAGAACTATTAAAACTAAGGTGGTGCCCCGAAAGAAATTAATATTTTCATAAACAAAATATTAATTATTAATTTTCATAATTCATATTCATATTAATTATTCATCAACGAGACCATATTCACTACACTGTAGACAAGCAATAGAACAGATTGTAGATGTGCAGTAGTATAGACTGTAGACCTGCATTAGAAGAGACTCTAGATGCGCAGTAGAAAAGACTGTAAACGTGCAGTAGAACAGACTGACAATGTGCAGAAGAATAGACTGTAGAGGTGCAGTAGTTCAGACTGTGGACGAGCATTAGAACAGACTCTATATGAGTATTAGAAAACACTCTACACAAATGCTTTAGAACAGATTGTAAAAGGTGCAGTATTTCAGAATGTTGACGAGCATTAGAACAGACTGTATATGAGTATTAGAATACACTCTAGACATGCTTTAGAACAGACTGTAGATGAGCAGTCGTACTGACTGTAGACTAGCATTAGAACAGACTGTAGATGTGCATTAGAACAGACTGTAGATGTGCAGTAGAACAGACGTTAGATGTTTGTAAGAACAGACTGTAGACCTGCAAAAGAACAGATCGTAGATGAGCAGTAAAAGAAACTATAGATTTACATTAGAATAGACTGTAGAAATGACTGTAAACGAGCATTAGAACAGACTGTAAACGTCCAGTAGAACAGACTAACAATGTGCAGAAGAATAGACTGTAGAGATGCAGTAGTACAGACTCTAGACGAGCAGTAGAATAGACTGTAGATGTGCATTAGAACAGACTTTAGAAGTGCAGTAATAGAGACTGTAGATGTGTAGTAGAACAGACTGTAGACGTTTATCAGAACAGACTGTAGACGTGCAGTAGAACAGACTGTAAATGAGCAGTAGTACAGACTGTAGACTTGTATTAGAAAAGACTTTAGATGTGCATTAGATCAAACTATAGATGTGCAGTAGAACAGACTGTAGACGTTTATTAGAACAGACTGTAGACCTGCACTAGAACAGACCTTAGATGAGCAGTAGTACAGACTATAGACTTTAATTAGAACAGACTGAAGATATACATTAGAACAGACTTTAGAAGTGCAGTAGTAGAGACTGTAGATGTGTAGTAAAACAGACTGTAGAAGTTTATCTGAACAGACTGTAGAAGTGCAGTAGAACAGACTGTAGATGAGCAGTAGTACAAACTGTAGACTTGCATTAGAACAGACAGTAGATGTGCTATAGAACAGACTGTAGATGTGCAGTAGAACAGACTGTAGACGTTTATCAGAACAGACTGTAGACGTGCAAAAGAACAGACCATAGATGAGCAGTAAAACAGACTAGAAACTTGCATTAGAACAAACTGTAGAACTGACTGTAGACGAGCATTAGAACTAACTGTAAACGTCGAGTAGAACAGACTGACAATGTGCAGAAGAATATACTGTAGAGATGCAGCAGTACATACTGTAGACGAGCATTAGAACAGACTGTATATGAGAATTAGAAAACACTCTAGACATACTTTAGAAAAGACTGTAGAAGTGCAGTAGTTCAGACTGTAGACGAGGATTAGAACAGACTCTATACCAGTATTAAAAACACTCTAGACATGCTTTAGAACATATTGTAGAGGTGCAGTAATACAGACTATTGACTTGCATTAGTACAGACTGTAGATGTTCATTAGAACAGACTTTAGTAGAGCAGTAGTACAGACTGTTAACTGGCATTAGAACATACTGTAGACGTGCAGTAGAACAGACTGTAGATGAGCAGTAGTACAGACTGTAGACTTGCATTAGAACAGACTGTAGATGTGCATTGGAACAGACTGTAGATGTGCAGTAAAACAGACTGTAGATGTGCAGTAGAACAGACTGCAGTAGAGCAGAGGTACAGACTGTAAACTGGAATTAGAACAGACTGTTGAGGTGCAGTTGAAATGACTGTAGACGTGCAGTTGAACAGACTGTAGATGAACATTATAATAGACTGTAGACGCGAGTAGAACAGAACAGTAGAACAACATAGTAGAACATGTGCAGTAGTACAGACTAAAGACCTGCATTAGAACAGACTGTGGATGAGCATTAGAACAGATTATAGAAGTGCATTAGAACAGACTGTAGATGTCTATTAGAACAGACTGTAGATGTGTAGTAGAACAGACTGACGATGTGCAGAAGAATAGACCGTAAGGCTTCAGTAGTTGAGACTTTACACGAGCATTAGAACAGACTGTACATGAGTATTAGAAAAGACCGTAGACATGATTTAGAACAGACTGTAGAGGTGAAGTAGTACAGACTGTAGACTTGCAGTTTAACAGACTGTAGCTGTGCATTAGAACAGACTGTAGATGTGCAGTAGAACTGAATGTAGACTTGCAGTAAAACAGACTGCAGAGCAGAAGTAGTACAGACTCTAGACTGGCATTAGAACAGACTGTAGAGGAGCAGTAGTACAGACTGTAGACTTGCATTATAACAGATTGTAGATGTGCATTAGAACAAGCTATAGAACAATAGAAGTGACTTTAGACGTGCATTTGTACAGACTTCAGTGCAACAGTAGTACACACTCTAGATTGGCTTTAGAACAGACTGTAGACGATCATTAGAACAGACTGTAAACGCCCAGAAGAAGAGACTGACAATGTGCAGAAGAATAGAATAGAGAGGTGCAGTAGTTCAGACTGTAGACGAGCATTAGAACAGACTCTATATGAATATTAGAAAACACTCTAGACATGCTTTAGAACAGACAGTAGAGGTGCAGTTGTACAGAATGTAGGCGAGCATTAGAACAGACTTATATTAGTATTAGAAAACAATCTAGATATGCTTTAGAACAGACTGTAGAGGTGCAGTAATACAGAATGTAGACGAGCATTAGAACAGACTGTAGAAGTCCAGTAGTACAAACTGTAGATGTGCAGTAGTACAGACTGTAGATGTACAATAGAAAAGACGGTAGAGGTGCAGTTAAACAGTTTGTAGACGTGCAGTAAAACAGACTTTAGAGAAGAAGTAGAACAGACTCTAGATTGGCTTTAGAACAGACTGTAGATGAGCATTAGAACAGACAGTAAACGACCTGTAGAACAGACTGACAATGTGCATTGAATAGACTTTAGAGGTGCAATAGTACAGACTGTAGATTAGCATTAGAACAGACTGTATATGAGTATTAGAAAACACTGTAGATATGCTTTAGAACAGACTGTAGAGGTGCAGTAGTTCAGACTGTAGACGAGCATTAGAACAGACTGTATGTGAGTATTAGAAAACACTTTAGACATGTTTTAGAACAGACTGTAGAGGTTCAGTAGTTCAGACTGTAAACAAGCATTAGAACAAACTCTATATGAGTATTAGAAAACACTCTAGACATGCTTTAGAACAGACTTTAGAGGTTCAGTAATACAGACTGTAGACGAGCATTAGAAAAGACTGTAGAAGTGCAGTTGTACAGACTGTAGATGTGCAGAAGAAGAGACTCTAGATGTATATTAGAACAGACTGTAGACCTGCACTAGAACAGACTGTAGATGTGCATTAGAACAAACTGTAGATGTGCATTAGAACAGACTGTAGATGTGCAGTAGAACAGACTGTAGACGTTTATTAGAACAGACTGTAGACCTGCACTTAAAGAGACCGTAGATGAGCAGTAGTACAGACTATAGACTTGCATTAGAACAGATTGTATATTAGTATTAGAAAAAATGTAGACATTCTTTAGAACAGACTGTGGAGGTGCAGTAGTTCAGACTGTAAATGAGCATTAGAACAGACTATTTATGAGTTTTAGAAAATACTCTAGACATGCTTTAGAAGAGACTGTAGAGGTGCAGAAATACAGACTGTAGAAAAGCATTAGAACAGACTGTAGAAGTGCAGTAGTACAAACTGTAGATGTGCAGTAGAACAGACTGTAGACATTTTTAGAACAGACTGTAGACGTGCAGTAGAACAGACTGTAGATGGGCAGTAGTACAGACTGTAGACTTTCATTAGAACAGACAGTAGATGTACATTAGAACAGATTGTAGATGTGCAGTAAAACAGAATTTAGTGGAAGAGACTGTAATAGAGCAGTAGTACAGACTTTAATCTGACATTTGAACAGACTGTAGAGGTGCAGTTGAACAGACTGTAGACGAGCATTAGAAAAGACTCTATATGAGTATTAGAAAACACTCTAGACATGCTTTAGAACAGATTGTAGAGGTGCAGTAGTTCAGACTGTAGACGAGCATTAGAACAGACTGTATATAAGTATTAGAAAACACTCTAGACATGCTTTAGAACAGACTGTAGAGGTGCAATAATACAGACTGTAGACGAGCATTAGAAAAGACTGTAGAAGTGCAGTAGAAGAGATTGTAAATGTGCAGTAGAACAGGCTGTAGACGTTATTAGAACAGACTGTCGACCTGCACTAGAACAGACCGTATATGAGCAGTAGTACAGACTATAGACATGGATTAAAACAGACTGTAGATGTGCATTAGAACAGACTTTAGAAGTGCAGTAGTAGAGACTGTAGATGTGTAGTAGAACAGACTGTAGACGTTTATCAGAACAGACTGTAGACGTGTAGTAGAACAGACTGTAGATGAGCAGTAGTACAGACTGTAGACTTGCATTAGAACAGACTGTAGATGTGCAGTGGAACAGACTGTATATGAGTATTATAAAAAACACTGTAGACATGCTTTAGAACAGACTGTAGAGGTGCAGTAGTTCAGACTGTAGACGAGCATTAGAACAGACTGTATATGAGTATTAGAAAAAACTCTAGACATGCTTTAGAAGAGACTGTAGAGGTGGAGTAATACAGACTGTAGACGAGCATTAGAACAGACTGTAGATGTGCAGTGGAACAGACTGTATATGAGTATTATAAAAAACACTGTAGACATGCTTTAGAACAGACTGTAGAGGTGCAGTAGTTCAGACTGTAGAGCATTAGAACAGACTGTATATGAGTATTATAAAAAACACTGTAGACATGCTTTAGAACAGACTGAAGAGGTGGAGTAATACAGACTGTAGACGAGCATTAGAACAGACTGTAGATGTGCAGTAGTACAGACAGAAGATGTGCAATAGAACAGACTGTAGACGAGCAGTAGGACAGACTATAGACTTGCATTAGAACAGACAGTAGATGTACATTAGAACAGACTGTAAACGTCCAGTAGAACAGACTGACAATATGCAAAAGAATAGACTGTAGAGATTCAGTAGTATAGACTGTAGACGAGAATAAGAACAGACTGTATATGAGTATTAAAAAACACTGTAGACATGCTTTAGAACAGACTCTATATGAATATTAGAAAACACTCTAGACATGCTTTAGAACAGATTGTAAAAGGTGCAGTAATACAGACTGTAGATGAGCATTAGTAAAGACTGTAGAAGTGCAGTAGTACAGACTGTAGATGTGCAGTAGAACAGATTGTAGACGTTTATTAGAACACACTGTAGATCTAGACTAGAACAGACCGTAGATGAGCAGTAGTACAGACCATAGACTTGCATTAGAACAGACAGTAGATGTGCATTAGAATAGACTTTAGATGTGCAGTAGTAGAGACTGTAGACGTTTATCAGAACAAACTGTAGATGTGCAGTAGAACAGACTGTAGAGTATTAGAACAGACTGTAGACCTGCACTAGAACAGACTGTAGATGTGCATTAGAACAGACTGTAGATGTGCATTAGAACAGACTGTAGATGTGCAGTAGAACAGACTGTAGACGATTATTAGAACAGACTGTAGACCTGCACTTAAAGAGACCGTAGATGAGCAGTAGTACAGACTATAGACTTGCATTACAAACAGATTGTATATGAGTATTAGACAAAAATGTAGACATTCTTTAGAACAGACTGTAGAGGCACAGTAGTTCAGACTGTAAATGAGCATTAGAACAGACTATTTATGAGTATTAGAAAATACTCTAGACATGCTTTAGAAGAGACTGTAGAGGTTGCAGAAATACAGACTGTAGACAAGCATTAGAACAGACTGTAGATGTGCAGTAGAACAGACTCTAGACGTTTATTAGAACAGACTGTAGACCTGCACTTAAAGAGACCGTAGATAAGCAGTAGTACAGACTATAGACTTGCATTACAAACAGAATGTATATGAGTATTAGACAAAAATGTAGACATTCTTTAGAACAGACTGTAGAGGTGCAGTAGTTCAGACTGTAAATGAGCATTAGAACAGACTATTTATGAGTATTAGAAAATACTCTAGACATGCTTTAGAAGAGACTGTAGAGGTTGCAGAAATACAGACTGTAGACAAGCATTAGAACAGACTGTAGAAGTGCAGTAGTACAAACTGTAGATGTGCAGTAGAACAGACTGTAGACATTTTTAGAACAGATTGTAGATGTGCAGTAAAACAGACTTTAGTGGAAAAGACTGTAATAGAGCAGTAGTACAGACTTTAATCTGGCATTAGAACATACTGTAGAGGTGCAGTTGAACAGACTGTAGACGAGCATTAGAACAGACTCTATATGAGTATTAGAAAACACTCTAGACATGCTTTAGAACAGATTGTAGAAGTGCAGTAGTTCAGACTGTAGACGAGCATTAGAACAGACTGTATATGAGTATTAGAAAACACTCTAGACATGCTTTAGAACAGAATGTAGAGGTGCAATAATACAGCCAGTAGATGAGCATTAGAAAAGACTGTAGAAGTGCAGTAGTACAGACTGTAGATGTGCAGTAGAACAGATTGTAGACGTTTATTAGAACAGACTGTAGACCTGCACTAGAACAGATCGTATATGAGCAGTAGTACAGACTATAGACATGGATTAGAACAGACTGTAGATGTGCATTAGAACAGACTTCATAAGTGCAGTAGTAGAGACTGTAGATGTGTAGTAGAACAGACTGTAGACGTTTATCAGAACAGACTGTAGACGTGCAGTAAAACAGACTGTAGATGAACAGTAGTACAGACTATAGACTTGCATTAGAACAGACTGTATATGAGTATTATAAAAAACACTGTAGACATGCTTTAGAACAGACTTTAGAGGTGCAGTACTTCAGACTGTAGACGAGCATTAGAACAGACTGTATATGAGTATTAGAAAAAACTCTAGACATGCTTTAGAAGAGACTATAGAGGTGGAGTAATACAGACTGTAGACGAGCATTAGAACAGACTGTAGAAGTGCAGTAGTACAGACGGTAGATATGCAATAGAACAGACTCTAGACGAGCAGTAGGACAGACTATAGACTTGCATTAGAACAGACAGTAGATGTACATTAGAACAGATTGTAGATGTGCAGTAAAACAGACTGTAGACATGCAGTGGAAGAGACTGTAGTAGAGCAGTAGTACAGATTGTAAACTGGCATTAAAACAGACTGTACAGGTGCAATTGAACAGACTGTTGACATGCAGTTGAACAGACTTTAGAGCAGCAGTAGTACATACTCTAGATTGGATTTAAAACTGACTGTAGAAAAGCATTAGAACAGACTGTAAACGCCCAGTAGAACAGACTGACAATATGCAAAAGAATAGACTGTAGAGATTCAGTAGTACAGACTGTAGACGAGAATAAGAACAGACTGTATATGAGTATTAAAAAACACTGTAGACATGCTTTAGAACAGACTGTAGAGGTGCAGTAGTTCAGACTAAAGACGAACTTTAGAACAGACTCTATATGAATATTAGAAAACACTCTAGACATGCTTTAGAACAGATTGTAGAGGTGCAGTAATACAGACTGTAGATGAGCATTAGAAAAGACTGTAGAAGTGCAGTAGTACAGACTGTAGATGTGCAGTAGAACAGATTGTAGACGTTTATTAGAACACACTGTAGATCTAGACTAGAACAGACCGTAGATGAGCAGTAGTACAGACTATAGACTTGCATTAGAACAGACAGTAGATGTGCATTAGAATAGACTGTGGACGAGCATTAGAACAGACTATAGATGTGCATTAGAACAGACTGTAGATGTGCATTAGAACAGACTGTAGATGTGCAGTAGAACAGACTGACGATGTGCAGAAGAATAGATCGTAGAGGTGCAGTAGTTGAGACTTTACACGAGCATTAAAAAGACTGTAGAGATGCTTTAGAACAGACTGTAGACGTGCAGTAGAACAGACTCTAGACAATTATTAGAACAGACTGGAGACGTCCCAGTAGAACAGACTGTAGAAGTGCATTAGAAAAGACTGTAGACGTCTATTAAAACAGACTATAGTCGTGCTGTAGAACAGAATGTAGAAGTGCAGTTGAAAAGACTTCAAAGCAGCATTAGTACAGACTCTAGATTGGCTTTAGAACAGACTGTAGATGAGGTTTAGAACAGACTGTAAAGGTCCAGTAGAACAGACTGACAATTAGAAAAGATTGTAAATGTGCACTAAAACAGACTGTAGACGTGCATTAGAATAGACTGCAGTGGAGTAGTAAACTGGCATTAGAACAGACTGTAGACATGCAGTAGAACAGTCTGTAGATGTGCAGTAGAGAAGAGACTGTAGAGTTGCAGTAGTACAGAATGTTGATAATTATTAGAACAGACAGTAGAGTGCAATTAAACAGACTGTAGTCTTGCAGTTGAAAAGACTTCAAAGCAGCAGTAGTAGAGACACTAGATTGGCTTTAGAACTGACTGTAGACGAGTATTAAAACAGACTGTATATGAGTATTAGAAAACACTCTAGACATGCTTTAGAACAGACTGTAGAGGTGCAGTTGTACAGACTGTAGACGAGCATTAGAACAGACTTTAAACGTCCAGTAGAACAGACTGACAATGTGCAGAAGAATAGACTGTAGAGGTGCAGTAGTACAGACTGTAGATGAGCATTAGAACAGACTGTATATGAGTATTAGAAAACACTGTGGACATGCTTTAGAACAGACTATAGAGGTGCAGTAGTTCAGACTGTAGACGAGCAGTAGAACCGACTGTATATGAGTATTAGAAAACACTACTAGAAATGCTTTACAACAGAATGTAGAGGTGCAGTAGAACAGACTGTAGACGTGCAGTAGAACAGACTGTTGTTGAGCAGTAGTACAGGCTGTATACTTGCATAGGAACAGACTGTAAATGTGCATTAGAACAGACTGTAGATGTGCAGTAAAACAGACTGTAGACTTGCAATAGAGCAGACTGAATACGTGCAGTAGAACAGACTGTAGACATGCAGTAGAACAGACTGTAGAGGTGGAGTTGTAAAGACTTTTATTGGGCATTAGAACAGACTGTAGACAAGCAATAGAACAGATTGTAGATGTGCAGAAGTATAAACTGTAGACCTGCATTAGAAGTGACTGTAGATGCGCAGTAGAAAAGACTGTAAGAAGCAGTAGTACAGAATGTAGACAATTATTACAATAGACTCTAGATGTGCAGTAGAACAGACTTTAGATGAGCATTAGAACAGACTGTAAACGTCCAGTAGAACAGACTGACAATGTGCAGAAGAATAGACTGTAGGGTGCAGTAGTACAAACTGTATACCAGCATAAGAACAGACTGTATATGAGTATTAGAAAACACTGTAGACATGCTTTAGAACAGACTGTAGAGATACAGTAATACACACTGTAGACAAGCATTTGAAATGACTATAGAAGTGCAGTAGTACAGACTGTAAATGTGCAGAACAGACTGTAGACGTTATTAAAAGAAACTGTAGACGTGCAGTAGAACAGACCGTAGATGAGCATTAGAACAGACTGTAGAGCTGCAGTTGAACAGACTTCAGAGCAGCAGTAATACAGACACTAGATTGGCTTTAGAACTGACTGTAGAGGAGCATTAGAACAGACTGTATATGAGTATTAGAAAACACTCTAGACATGTTTTAGAACAGACGGTAGAGGTGCAGTAATACAGACTGTAGACGAGCATTAGAACAGACTGTAGATGTGCAGTAAAACAGACTGCAGTAGAGCAGAGGTACAGACTGTAAACTGGCATTAGAACAGACTGTTGAGATGCAGTTGAAAAGACTGTAGACGCAGTTGAACAGCCTGTAGATGTGCATTAGAAGAGACTGTACACATCCAGGAGAACAGACTCTAGATATGGAGTAGTACAATCTAAAGACCTGCGTTAGAACAGACTGTGGACGATTATTAAAAAAGACTATAGACGTGAATTTGAACAGACTGTAGATGAGTATTAGAAAAGACTGTAGACATGCTTTAGAACAGACTGTAGAGGTGCAGTAGAAGAGACTGTAGAGGTGCAGTATTACAGAATGTTGACAATTATTAGAACAGACTGAATACATGTAGTTGAACAGCCTGTAGATGTGCATTAGAAGAGACTGTAGTTGTACAATAGAACAGACTGTAGACGAGCATTAGAACCGACTGTACACATCCAGGAGAACAGACTGTAGATATGGAGTAGTACAGACTAAAGACCTGCGTTAGAACAGACTGTGGACGAGCATTAGAACAGACTATAGACATGCATTAGAACAGACTGTAGATGAGTATAAGAAAAGACTGTAGACATGCATTAGAAAAGACTGTAGAGGTGCAGTAGAAGAGACTGTAGAGGTTCAGTATTACAGAATGTTGACAATTATTAGAACAGACTGAAGACGTGCAGTAGAACAGACTGTAGAGGTGCAGTTGTACAGACTGTAGACGAGCATTAGAATAGACTGTTGATGTGCAGTAGAAAAGACTGTAGACGTAATAGAACATACTGTAGATGAGCATTAGAACAGAATGTAGGTGTCCATTAGAACAGACTGTAGATGTGCAGTAGTAAAGACTAAAGACCTGCATAAGAATAGACTGTGGACGAGCATTAGAACAGACTATAGACGTGCTTTAGAACAGACTGTAGATGTCCATTAGAACAGACTGTAGATGTGCAGTAGAACAGACTGACGATGTGCAGAAGAATATACCTCAGAGGTGCAGTAGTTGAGACTTTACACGAGCATTAGAAGACACTGTACATGAGTAGTAGAAAAGACTGTAGACATACTTTAGAACAGACTGTAGAGGTGCAGTAGTACAGACTGTAGACTTGCAGTTGAACAGACTGTAGCTGTGCATTAGAACAGATTGTAGATATCCAGTAGAACTGAGTAGACGTACAATAGAACAGACTGTAGAGGTGCAGTTGAACAGAATGTAGACTTGCAGTAAAACAGATTGCAGAGCATCAGTAGTACAGACTCTAGACTGGCATTAGAACAGACTTTAGACATGCAGTATAACAGACTGTAGAGGAGCAGTAGAACAAACTGTAGAGGTGGAGTAGTAAAGAATGTAATTGGGCATTAGAACAGACTGTTGTCGACCAATAGAACAGAATATAGACATTACATAAATGCATGCTGGCGGTCACTTCCCGAGGTCCGATCAAGTGAAATGTCGTCTTTATATGTCGTTCTGGGTGGCCCTAGGAGCCAGCGTGCAAAATTTGGAGAGGCTACGACATTGTTAAGCGGTCAAATAGTGTTCAGGCGCCAATGGTCAAAACCCGTTATAAGCTGTGTCTTTAGGAGGCTGAAACTTTTCACTTTGATCTAAAGCCAGCAACCTTTGATATGTTGTTCTGGGTGGCCCCAGGAGCCAGCGTGCAAAATTTGGAGAGGCTACGACATTGGTAAGGGGTCAAAAGGTCAACTAAGGGTACGAGCTATAGGCCCTGACAAGAAAGGTGTCTTTTGATCATCATTTTTTCCCTTTGCTCTAGAGCCTGCACTTCGGATATGTGATTCAGGGCTACCCAGGAGCCAGGGTGATAAATTTGGGATTCCCACATGCCCATTTTGTCAATGTATTTACCCTAGTGGGGGCGCTGGAGGTCACTTCGAGGTCCGATCAAGTAAAATGTGGTCTCCTTTTTCTCAACCCAGTACGTGGAAGCGTGTGGTAAAGGTTGGCGAGGCTACCACATTGATAAGGGGTTTAAAAGGTCAAAAGGGTATGCGCTAAAGGCCCAGACAGACTTTAGTCGAGCATTAGCACAGACTGTAGAAATGCAGTAGTACAGACTGTAAATGTGCAGAAGAACAGACAGTAGACAATTATAAGAACTGACTGTAGACGTGGAGTAGAACAGACTGGCAATTTGCAGATGAATAGACTGCAGATGAGGAGACAAGAGGAGGTAACGGGAGGGAGACGAGAGGAAGCAGAGGCCACAGAAAGTCCAGAGGAGGCAGAGAGTCCAGAGGAGGCAAAGGCCACAAAGAGACCAGAAGAGGAGAAGGAGTCAGAGAGACCAGAAAAGGCAGATGCCACAGAGAGACTAGAGGAGACAGAGAAGGCAAAGACACTAGAGGAGGGCAGAGGCCAGAGAGAGACCAGAGGAGGCAGAGGCCAAAGAGAGACCAGTGGAGGCAGATGCAACAGAGAGACCAGTGGAGGCAGAGGAGACAGAGTGACCAGAGGAGGCAGAGGCCACAGAGAGAGCAGAGGAGGCAGAGGAGACAGAGAGACCAGAGGAGGCAGAGGCCACAGAGAGACTAGAGGAGAAGGCAAAGACACTAGAGGAGGGCAGAGGCCAGAGAGAGACCAGAGGAGGCAGAGGCCAAAGAGAGACCAGTGGAGGCAGATGCAACAGAGAGACCAGTGGAGGCAGAGGAGACAGAGTGACCAGAGGAGGCAGAGGCCACAGAGAGAACAGAGGAGGCAGAGGACACAGACAGACCAAAGGAGGCAGAGGCCAAAGAGAGACCAGAGGAGGCAGAGGAGGCAGAGAGACCAGAGGAGGCAGAAGAGACAGAGAGAACAGAAGAGGCAGAGGCAACAGAGAGACCAGAGCAGATAGAGAACACGGAGAGACTAGAGGAGACAGAGAAGGCAGTGAGACTAGAAGAGGCAGAGGCCAGAGAGAGACTAGAGGAGGCAGAGGCCACAAAGAGAGCAGTGGAAGCAGAGGCCAAAAGAGACCAGTGGATGCAGAGGAGACAGATGGACCAGAGGAGGAAGAGGCCACAGAGAGGGCAGAGGAGGTAGAGGACACAGACAGACCAGAGGAGGCAGAGGACACAGAGAGACCAGAGGAGGCAGAGGAGGTAGAGGACACAGACAGACCAGAGGAGGCAGAGGCCACAGAGAGACCAGAGGAGGCAGAGAGACCAGAGGAGGCAGAGGAGACAGAGAGACCAGAGGAGGCAGAGGCCACAAAGAGACGAGAGGAAGTAGAGGAGGCAGAGAGGCCAGAGGAGGCAGAGGCAACAGAAAGACCAAAGGAGGCAGAGAGTCCAGAGGAGGCAGAGGCCACAGAGAGACTAGAGGAGGCAGAGTAGGCAGAGAGACCAGAAAAGGCAGATGGCAGTAAGAGACCAGAGGCCACAGAGAGATCCAGAGAAGGCAGAGGCCAAAGACTGACCAGAGGAGGTAGAGGACACAGAGAGACCAGAGGAGGCAGAGGACAGAAGAGACCAGAGGAGGCAGAGGCCACAGAGAGACCAGAGGAGATAGAGGAGACAGAGAGAGCAGAGGAGCCAGAGGCCACAGAGAGAGCAGAGGAGGCAGAGGAGACAGACATACCAGAGGAGGCAGAGGCCACAGAGAGATCAGAGGAGGCAGAGGAGGCAGAGGAGGCAGAGAGACCAGAGGAGGCAGAGGAGACAGAGAGACCAGAAAAGGCAGAGGCCACATAGAGACAAGAGGAAGTAGAGGACACAGACAGACTAGAGGAGGCAGAGGCCACAGAGAGACTAGAGGAGGCAGAGGAGACAGAGAGACCAGAGGAGGTAGAGGCCACAGAGCGACGAGAGGAAGCAGAGGAGGCAGAGAGACCAGAGGAGGCAGAGGCCACAGAAAGACCAGGGGAGGCAAGGAGAGTCTAGAGGAGGCAGAGGCCACAGAGAGACCAGGGGAGGCAGAGGAGGCAGAGAGACCAAAAGGCAGATGCCTCAGAGAGACCAGAGAGGCAGAGGCCAGAGAGAGACCAGAGAAGGCAGAGAACACAGAGAGACCAGAGGAGGCTGAGGCCACAGAGAGACCAGAGGAGGCAGAGAGACAGAGAGACCAGAGGAGGCAGTTAGAGCAGAGGAGGCAGAGGAGGGAGAGAGACCAGAGGAGGCAGAGGCCACAGAGTGACTAGAGGAGGCAGAGGAGACAAAGAGACCCGAGGAGGCAGAGGACACAGAGAGACGAGAGGAGGCAGAGGCCACAGAGAATCCTGGGTAGGCATAGGCTACAGAGAGACCAGAGGATTGCAGAGGTCACAGAGAGACCAGTGGAGGTAGAGAGAGCAGAGGAGGCAGAGAAGGCAGAGAGACCAGTGGAGGCAGAGGAGACAGAGAGACCAGAGGAGGCAGAGGCCATAGAGAGACCAGAGGAGGCCGAGGCCATAGAGAGACCAGAGGAGGCAGAGAGAGAGAGACAGAGGAGGCAGAGAGCAGAGGAGGCAGAGGAGGCAGAGAGACCAGAGGAGGCAGAGGCCACAGAGTGACTAGAGGAGGCAGAGGAGACAAAGAGACCAGAGGAGGCAGAGGCAATAGAGAGAGCAGTGGAGGCAGAGAGACCAGAGGGGACAGAGGAGGCAGAGAGACAAGAGAAGGCAGAGGTTACAGAGAGAGCAGAGGAGGCAGGGGACATAGAGAGACCAGAGAAGGTAGAGGAGGCAGAGAGACCAGAGGAGTTAGAGGAGAAAGAGAGACCAGAGAAGGCAAAGGAGACAGAGAGACCAGAAAAGGCAGATGCCTCAGAGAGACCAGAGGAGGCAGATGCCTCAGAGAGACAAGAGGAGGCAGCGGGCCAAAGAGAGACCAGAGAAGGCAGAGGCCACAGAGAGACCAGAGGAGGCAGAGGCCACAGAGAGACCAGAGGAGGCAGAGGAGGCAGAGGACACAGACAGACCAGAGGAGGCAGAGGCCACAGAGAGACCAGAGGATGCAGAGAGACCAGAGTAGGCAGAGGAGACAGAGAGACCAGTGAGGCAGAGGCCACAGAGAGACCAGAGGAGGCAGAGGACACAGACAGACCAGAGGAGGCAGAGGCCATAGAGAGACCAGAGGAGGCAGAGGAGACAGAGAGACCAGAGGAGGCAGAGGCCCCAGAGAGACGAGAGAAACAGAGGAGGCAGAGAGACCAGAGGAGGCAGAGGCCACTCAAAAGACCAATGGAGGCAAGGAGAGTCTAGAGGAGACAGAGGCCACAGAGAGACCAGGAGAGGCAGAGGAGGCAGAGAGACCAGAAAAGGCAGATGCTTTAGAGAGACCAGAGTAGGCAGCGGCCAGAGAGAGACCAGAGAAGGCTGAGGCCACAGAGAGACCAGAGGAGGCAGAGAGAGAGAGAGCAGAGGAGGCATTTAGAGCAGAGGAGGCAGAGGAGGCAGAGAGACCAGAGGAGGCAGAGGCTACAGAGTGACTAGAGGAGGCAGCGGAGACAAAGAGACCCATGGAGGCAGAGGCAACAAAGAGACCAGAGGAGGCAGAGGCAATAGAGAGACCAGTGGAGGCAGAGAGACCTGAGGAGGCAGAGGAGACAGAGAGACCAGAGGAGGCAGAGGCCACAGAGAGACGAGAGAAGGCAGAGGCCACAGAGAGACGAGAGTAAGCAGAGGAGGCAGAGAGATTAGAGGAGGAAGAGGCCACAGAAAGACCAAAAGAGGCAGAGAGTCCAGAGGATGCAGAGGCCATAGAGAGGCCAGAGGAGGCAGAGGCCACAGAGAGACCAGAGGAGGCAGAGGCCACAGAGAGTTCAGAGGAGGCAGAGGAGACAGAGAGACCAGAGGAGGCAGAGGCCAGAGAGAGAACAGAGGAGGCAGAGGACACAGAGACACCAGAGGAGGCTGAGGCCACAGAGAGACCAGAGGAGGCAGAGAGACAGAGAGACCAGAGGAGGCAGTTAGAGCAGAGGAGGCAGAGGAGGGAGAGAGAGCAGAGGAGGCAGAGGCCACAGAGTGACTAGAGGAGACAGAGGAGACAAAGAGACCGAGGAGGCAGAGGACACAGAGAGACTAGAGGAGGCAGAGGCCACAGAGAATCCAGGGTAGGCATAGGCTACAGAGAGACCAGAGGATTGCAGAGGTCACAGAGAGACCAGTGGAGGTAGAGAGTGCAGAGGAGGCAGAGAAGGCAGAGAGACCATTGGAGGCAGAGGAGACAGATAGACCAGAGGAGGCAACGGGGCAGAGAGGCCACAGGAGGCAGAGGCCACAGACAGAGACCAGAGGAGGCAGAGGACACAGACAGACCAGAGGAGGCAGAGAGAGCATAGGAGGCAGAGAAGGCAGAGAGACCAGTGGAGGCAGAGGAGACAGAGAGACCAGAGGAGGCAGAGGCCATAGAGAGACCAGAGGAGGCCGAGGCCATAGAGAGACCAGAGGAGGCAGAGAGAGAGAGAGACCAGAGGAGGCAGTTAGAGCAGAGGAGGCAGATGAGGCAGAGAGACCAGAGGAGGCAGAGGCCACAGAGTGACTAGAGGAGGCAGAGGAGACAAAGAGACCAGAGGAGGCAGAGAAAATAGAGAGAGCAGTGGAGGCAGAGAGACCAGAGGGGACAGAGGAGGCAGAGAGACAAGAGAAGGCAGAGGTTACAGAGAGACAAGAGAAGGCAGAGGAGGCAGGGGCCATAGAAAGACCAGAGAAGGTAGAGGAGGCAGAGAGACCAGAGGAGTTAGAGGAGAAAGAGAGACCAGAGAAGGCAAAGGAGACAGAGAGACCAGAAAAGGCAGATGCCTCAGAGAGACCAGAGGAGGCAGATGCCTCAGAGAGACAAGAGGAGGCAGCGGCCAAAGAGAGACCAGAGAAGGCAGAGGCCACAGAGAGACCAGAGGAGGCAGAGGCCACAGAGAGACCAGAGGAGGCAGAGGAGGCAGAGGACACAGACAGACCAGAGGAGGCAGAGGCCAGAGAGACCAGAGGAGGCAGAGAGACCAGAGGAGGCAGAGGAGACAGAGAGACCAGAGGAGGCAGAGGCCACAGAGAGACCAGAGGAGGCAGAGGACACAGACAGACCAGAGGAGGCAGAGGCCACAGAGAGACCAGAGGAGGCAGAGGAGACAGAGAGACCAGAGGAGGCAGAGGCCCCAGAGAGACGAAAGGAAACAGAGGAGGCAGAGAGACCAGAGGAGGCAGAGGCCACAGAAAGACCAGGGGAGGCAAGGAGAGTCTAGAGGAGACAGAGGCCACAGAGAGACCAGGAGAGGCAGAGGAGGCAGAGAGACCAGAAAAGGCAGATGCTTTAGAGAGACCAGAGTAGGCAGCGCCCAGAGAGAGACCAGAGAAGGCTGAGGCCACAGAGAGACCAGAGGAGGCAGAGAGACAGAGAGAGCAGAGGAGGCAGTTAGAGCAGAGGAGGCAGAGGAGGCAGAGAGACCAGAGGAGGCAGAGGCTACAGAGTGACTAGAGGAGGCAGAGGAGACAAAGAGACCCAAGGAGGCAGAGGCAACAAAGAGACCAGAGGAAGGCAGAGGCAATAGAGAGACCAGTGGAGGCAGAGAGAGACCAGAGGAGACAGAGGAGACAGAGAGACCAGAGGAGGCAGAGGCCACAGAGAGACGAGAGAAGGCAGAGGCCACAGAGAGACAAGAGGAAACAGAGGAGGCAGAGAGACCAGAGGAGGCAGAGGCCACAGAAGACCAGAGGCAAGGAGAGTCTAGAGGAGACAGAGGCCACAGAGAGACCAGAGAGGCAGAGGAGGCAGAGAGACCAGAAAAGGCAGATGCAGAGAGACCAGAGGAGGCAGAGGCCACAGAGAGACCAGAGGATTGCAGAGGTCACAGAGAGACCAGAGGAGGCAGAGAGACAAAGAGAGCAGAGGAGGCAGTTAGAGCAGAGGAGGCAGAGGCGGCAGAGAGACCAGAGGAGGCAGAGGCCACAGAGTGACTAGAGGAGGCAGAGGAGACAGAGGAGCCCAGAGGAGGCAGAGGCAACAAAGAGACCAGAGGAGGCAGAGGAGGCAGAGAGACCAGTGGAGGCAGAGAGACCTGAGGAGGCAGAGGAGACAGAGAGACCAGAGGAGGCAGAGGCCACAGAGAGACGAGAGAAGGCAGAGGCCACAGAGAGACGAGAGTAAGCAGAGGAGGCAGAGAGATTAGAGGAGGAAGAGGCCACAGAAAGACCAAAAGAGGCAGAGAGTCCAGAGGATGCAGAGGCCATAGAGAGACCAGAGGAGGCAGAGGCCACAAAGAGACCAGAGGAGGCAGAGGCCACAGAGAGTTCAGAGGAGGCAAAGGAGACAGAGAGACCAGAGGAGGCAGAGGCCAGAGAGAGAACAGAGGAGGCAGAGGACACGAAGAGACCAGAGGAGGCAGAGGCAAGAGAGAGACCAGAGGAGATAGAGGAGACAGAGAGAGCAGAGGAGCCAGAGGCCACAGAGAGAGCAGACGAGGCAGAGGAGACAGAGATACCAGAGGAGGTAGAGGCCACAGAGAGATCAGAGGAGGCAGAGGAGGCAGAGGAGGCAGAGAGACCAGAGGAGGCAGAGGAGACTGAGAGACCAGAAAAGGCAGAGGCCACATAGAGACAAGAGGAAGTAGAGGACACAGACAGACCAGAGGAGGCAGAGCCACAGAGAGACTAGAGGAGGAAGGAGACAGAGAGACCAGAGGAGGCAGAGGCCACAGAGAGACGAGAGGAAGCAGAGGAGGCAGAGAGACCAGAGGAGGCAGAGGCCACAGAAAGACCAGGGGAGGCAAGGAGAGTCTAGAGGAGGCAGAGGCCACAGAGAGACCAGGGGAGGCAGAGGAGGCAGAGAGACCAGAAAAGGCAGATGCCTCAGAGAGACCAGAGGAGGCAGCGGCCAGAGAGAGACCAGAGAGGCAGAGAGGCCACAGAGAGACCAGAGGAGGCTGAGGCCACAGAGAGACCAGAGGAGGCAGAGAGACAGAGAGACCAGAGGAGGCAGTTAGAGCAGAGGAGGCAGAGGAGGGAGAGAGAGCAGAGGAGGCAGAGGCCACAGAGTGACTAGAGGAGACAGAGGAGACAAAGAGACCCGAGGAGGCAGAGGACACAGAGAAACTAGAGGAGGCAGAGGCCACAGAGAATCCAGGGTAGGCATAGGCTACAGAGAGACCAGAGGATTGCAGAGGTCACAGAGAGACCAGTGGAGGTAGAGAGTGCAGAGGAGGCAGAGAAGGCAGAGAGACCATTGGAGGCAGAGGAGACAGATAGACCAGAGGAGGCAACGGGCAGAGAGGCCACAGGAGGCAGAGGCCACAGATAGAGACCAGAGGAGGCAGAGGACACAGACAGACCAGAGGAGGCAGAGAGAGCATAGGAGGGCAGAGGAAGGCAGAGAGACCAGTGGAGGCAGAGGAGACAGAGAGACCAGAGGAGGCAGAGGCCATAGAGAGACCAGAGGAGGCAGAGGCCACAGAGAGACCAGAGGAGGCAGAGAGAGAGACCAGAGGAGGCAGAGAGCAGAGGAGGCAGATGAGGCAGAGAGACCAGAGGAGGCAGAGGCCACAGAGTGACTAGAGGAGGCAGAGGAGACAAAGAGACCAGAGGAGGCAGAGTCAATAGAGAGAGCAGTGGAGGCAGAGAGACCAGAGGGGATAGAGGAGGCAGAGAGACAAGAGAAGGCAGAGGAGACAGAGAGACCAGAGGAGGCAGAGGCCCCAGAGAGACGAAAGGAAACAGAGGAGGCAGAGAGACCAGAGGAGGCAGAGGCCACAGAAAGACCAGGGGAGGCAAGGAGAGTCTAGAGGAGATAGAGGCCACAGAGAGACCAGGAGAGGCAGAGGAGGCAGAGAGACCAGAAAAGGCAGATGCAGAGAGACCAGAGGAGGCAGAGGCCCCAGAGAGAGACCAGAGAAGGCAGAGGCCACAGAGAGACCAGAGGAGGCAGAGAGACAGAGAGACCAGAGGAGGCAGAGAGCAGAGGAGGCAGAGGAGGCAGAGAGACCAGAGGAGGCAGAGGCCACAGAGTGACTAGAGGAGGCAGAGGAGACAAAGAGACCCAAGGAGGCAGAGGCAACAAAGAGACCAGAGGAGGCAGAGGCACAGAGAGACCAGTGGAGGCAGAGAGACCAGAGGAGACAGAGGAGACAGAGAGACCAGAGGAGGCAGAGGCCACAGAGAGACGAGAGAAGGTAGAGGCCACAGAGAGACGAGAAGCAGAAGAGGCAGAGAGATTAGAGGAGGAAGAGGCCACAGAAAGACCAGAAGAGGCAGAGAGTCCAGAGGATGCAGAGGCCATAGAGAGGCCAGAGGAGGCAGAGGCCACAAAGAGACCAGAGGAGGCAGAGGCCACAGAGAGTTCAGAGGAGGCAGAGGAGACAGAGAGACCAGAGGAGGCAGAGGCCACAGAGACAGGAAGCAGAGGCAAGAGAGAGACCAGTGGAGGCAGAGAGACCAGAGAGGGCATAGAAGGCAGACAGACAAGAGAAGGCAGCGGCCACAGAGAGACCAGAGGAGGCAGAGGACAGAGAGACCAGAGGAGGCAGAGCCACAGTGAGACCAGAGGAGGCAGAGGCCAGAGTGTTCAGAGGAGGCAGAAAGACAGAGAGGCAGAGGAGGCAGAGAGACGAGAGGATGCAGAGGAGGCAGAGAGAGCAGAGGAGACCGAGGCCACAGAGAGACCAGAAGAGGCAGAGGCCACAGAGAGAGACAGAGAGGAGGCAGAGGTCACAGAGAGACCAGTGGAGGTAGAGAGAGCAGAGGAGGCAGAGAAGGCAGAGAGACCAGTGGAGGCAGAGGAGACAGAGAGACCAGAGGAGGCAACGGGCAGAGAGGCCACAGGAGGCAGAGGCCACCGAGAGTTCAGAGAAGGAAGAAGAGACAGAGAGACCAAAGGAGGCAGAGTGATTAGAGGACGCATAGGAGGCAGCAGAGAGACCAGAAAAGGCAGATGCCACAGAGAGACCAGAGGAGCCAGCGGCAGCAGAGAGACCAGGGGAGGCAGAGAGACCAGAGAAGGCAGATGACACAAAGAGACCAGAGGAGGCAGAGAGACAGAGAGACCAGAGGAGGCAGAGAGCAGAGGAGGCAGAGGAGGCAGAGAGACCAGAGGAGGCAGAGGCCACAGAGTGACTAGAGGAGGCAGAGGAGACAAAGAGACCAGGAGGCAGAGGCCACAGAGAGACCAGAGGAGGCAGAGGCAATAGAGAGACCAGTGCAGGCAGAGAGACCAGAGGGGGCATAGGAGGAAGACAGACAAGAGAAGGCAGCGCCACAGAGAGACCAGAGGAGGCAGAGGCCACAGAGAGACGAGAGGAAGCAGAAGAGGCAGAGAGACCAGAGGAGGCAGAGACCACAGAAAGACCAGAAGAGGCAGAGAGTCCAGAGGATGCAGAGGCCATAGAGAGGCCAGAGGAGACAGAGGCCACAGAGAGTTCAGAGGAGGCAGAGGAGACAGAGAGACCAGAGGAGGCAGAGGCCACAGAGGGACGAGCGGAAACAGAGGCAATAGAGAGGCCAGTGGAGGCATAGAGACCAGAGGGGCATAGGAGGCAGACAGACAAGAGAAGGCAGCGGCCACAGAGAGACTAGAGGAGGCAGAGGCCACAGAGAGACCAGAGGAGGCAGAGGAGGCAGAGAGACCAGAGGAGGCAGAACCCACAGTGAGAGGCAGAGGCAGAGGCCACCGAGAGTTCAGAGGCCACCGAGAGTTCAGAGGAGGCAGAAAGAAGGAGAGGCAAGAGGAGGCAGAGAGATGAGAGGATGCAGAGGAGGCAGAGAGAGCAGAGGAGGCAGAGGCCACAGAGAGACCAGAGAGGCAGAGGCCACAGAGAGATGAGAGGAGGCAGAGGAGACAGAGAGAGCAGAGGAGGCAGAGGCCACAGAGAGATCCAAAAGAGACATAGGCCACAGAGAGACCAGAGGATTGCAGAGGTCACAGAGAGACCAGTGGAGGTAGAGAGAGAGCAGAGGAGGCAGAGAAGGCAGAGAGACCAGTGGAGGCAGAGGAGACAGAGAGACCAGAGGAGTCAACGGGGCAGAGAGGCCACAGGAGGCAGAGGCCACCGAGAGTTCAGAGAAGGAAGAAAGACAGTGAGACAAAAGGATGCAGAGTGATTAGAGGACGCATAGGAGGCAGAGAGACCAGAAAAGGCACATGCCACAGAGAGACCAGAGGAGCCAGCGGCAGCAGAGACACCAGGGGAGGCAGAGAGACCAGAGAAGGCAGAGGACACAAAGAGACCAGAGCAGGCAGAGGCCACAGAGTGACTAGAGGAGGCAGAGGATACAAAGAGACCAGAGGAGGCAGAGGCCACAGAGAGACGAGAGGAAGCAGAGGAGGCAGAGAGACCAGAGGAGGCAGAGGCCACAGAAAGATCAGAGGAGGCAGACAGTCCAGAGGAGGCAGAGGCAATATTGAGACCAGTGGAGGGAGAGAGACCAGAGGGGGCATAGGAGGCAGACAGACAATAGAAGGCAGAGGCCAGAGAGAGACCAGAGGAGGCAGAGGCCACAGAGAGACCAGAGGAGGCAGAGGAGGCAGAGAGACCAGAGGAGGCAGAGGCCACCAAGAGTTCAGAAGAGGCAGAAAGACAGAGAGACCAGAGGAGGCAGAGAGACTAGAGGATGCAGAGAAGGCAGAGAGTCCAGAGGAGACAGAGGCCACGGAGAGACCTGAGGAGGCAGAGGAATAGAGAGACAAGAGGAGGCAGAGGCCAAAGAGTGACCAGAAGAGGCAGAGGCCACAGAGAGACGAGAGGAGGCAGAGGAGACAGAGAGTTCAGAGGAGGCAGAGGAGACATAGAGACCAGAGGAGGCAGAGGCCACAGAAAGACCAGAATAGGCAGAGAGTCCAGAGGATGCAGAGGCCATAGAGAGGCCAGAGGAGACAGAGGCCACAGAGAGTTCAGAGGAGGCAGAGGAGACAGAGAGACCAGAGGAGGCAGAGGCCACAGAGGGACGAGCGGAAACAGAGGCAATAGAGAGGCCAGTGGAGGCATAGAGACCAGAGGGGGCATAGGAGGCAGACAGACAAGAGAAGGCAGCGGCCACAGAGAGACTAGAGGAGGCAGAGGCCACAGAGAGACCAGAGGAGGCAGAGGAGGCAGAGAGACCAGAGGAGGCAGAACCCACAGTGAGAGGCAGAGGCAGAGGCCACCGAGAGTTCAGAGGCCACCGAGAGTTCAGAGGAGGCAGAAAGAAGGAGAGAGGCAAGAGGAGGCAGAGAGATGAGAGGATGCAGAGGAGGCAGAGAGAGCAGAGGAGACCGAGGCCACAGAGAGACCAGAAGAGGCAGAGGCCACAGAGAGAGAGGAGGCAGAGGAGACAGAGAGAGCAGAGGAGGCAGAGGCCACAGAGAATCCAAAAAGAGACATAGGCCACAGAGAGACCAGAGGAGCATAGGTCACAGAGAGACCAGTGGAGGTAGAGAGAGCAGAGGAGGCAGAGAGGCAGAGAGACCAGTGGAGGCAGAGGAGACAGAGAGAGAGGAGTCAACGGGCAGAGAGGCCACAGGAGGCAGAGGCCACCGAGAGTTCAGAGAAGGAAGAAAGACAGAGAGACAAAAGGATGCAGAGGATTAGAGGACCATAGGAGGCAGAGAGACCAGAAAGGCAGATGCCACAGAGAGACCAGAGGAGCCAGCGCAGCAGAGAGACCAGGGGAGGCAGAGAGACCAGAGAAGGCAGAGGACACAAAGAGACCAGAGCAGGCAGAGGCCACAGAGTGACTAGAGGAGGCAGAGGATACAAAGAGACCAGAGGAGGCAGAGGCCACAGAGAGACGAGAGGAGGCAGAGGAGGCAGAGAGACCAGAGGAGGCAGAGGCCACAGAAAGATCAGAGGAGGCAGACAGTCCAGAGGAGGCAGAGGCAATATTGAGACCAGTGGAGGGAGAGAGACCAGAGGGGGCATAGGAGGCAGACAGACAATAGAAGGCAGAGGCCAGAGAGAGACCAGAGGAGGCAGAGGCCACAGAGAGACCAGAGGAGGCAGAGGAGGCAGAGAGACCAGAGGAGGCAGAGGCCACCAGAGAGTTCAGAAGAGGCAGAAAGACAGAGAGACCAGAGGAGGCAGAGAGACTAGAGGATGCAGAGAATGCAGAGAGTCCAGAGGAGACAGAGGCCACAGAGAGACCTGAGGAGGCAGAGGAATAGAGAGACAAGAGGAGGCAGAGGCCAAAGAGAGACCAGAAGAGGCAGAGGCCACAGAGAGACCAGAGGAGGCAGAGGAGACAGAGAGTTCAGAGGAGGCAGAGGAGACAGAGAGACCAGAGGAGGCAGAGGCCAAAGAGAGACCAGAGGAGGCAGAGGCCACAGAGAGACCAGAGGAGGCAGAGGCAAGAGAGAGACCAGAGGAGATAGAGGAGACAGAGAGAGCAGAGGAGCCAGAGGCCACAGAGAGAGCAGACGAGGCAGAGGAGACAGAGATACCAGAGGAGGCAGAGGCCACAGAGAGATCAGAGGAGGCAGAGCAGGCAGAGGAGGCAGAGAGACCAGAGGAGGCAGAGGAGACAGAGAGACCAGAAAAGGCAGAGGCCACATAGAGACAAGAGGAAGTAGAGGACACAGACAGACCAGAGGAGGCAGAGGCCACAGAGAGACCAGAGGAGGCGGAGACAGAGAGACCAGAGGAGGCAGAGGCCACAGAGAGACGAGAGGAAGCAGAGGAGGCAGAGAGACCAGAGGAGGCAGAGGCCACAGAAAGACCAGGGGAGGCAAGGAGAGTCTAGAGGAGGCAGAGGCCACAGAGAGACCAGGGGAGGCAGAGGAGGCAGAGAGACCAGAAAAGGCAGATGCCTCAGAGAGACCAGAGGAGGCAGCGGCCAGAGAGAGACCAGAGAAGGCAGAGGCCACAGAGACACCAGAGGAGGCTGAGGCCACAGAGAGACCAGAGGAGGCAGAGAGACAGAGAGACCAGAGGAGGCAGTTAGAGCAGAGGAGGCAGAGGAGGGAGAGAGAGCAGAGGAGGCAGAGGCCACAGAGTGACTAGAGGAGACAGAGGAGACAAAGAGACCCGAGGAGGCAGAGGACACAGAGAGACCAGAGGAGGCAGAGGCCACAGAGAATCCAGAGGAGGCATAGGCTACAGAGAGACCAGAGGATTGCAGAGGTCACAGAGAGACCAGTGGAGGTAGAGAGTGCAGAGGAGGCAGAGAAGGCAGAGAGACCATTGGAGGCAGAGGAGACAGAGAGACCAGAGGAGGCAACGGGGCAGAGAGGCCACAGGAGGCAGAGGCCACAGATAGAGACCAGAGGAGGCAGAGGACACAGACAGACCAGAGGAGGCAGAGAGAGCATAGGAGGCAGAGAAGGCAGAGAGACCAGTGGAGGCAGAGGAGACAGAGAGACCAGAGGAGGCAGAGGCCATAGAGAGACCAGAGGAGGCCGAGGCCATAGAGAGACCAGAGGAGGCAGAGAGAGAGAGACCAGAGGAGGCAGTTAGAGCAGAGGAGGCAGAGAGACCAGAGGAGGCAGAGGCCACAGAGTGACTAGAGGAGGCAGAGGAGACAAAGAGACCAGAGGAGGCAGAGTCAGAGAGAGCAGAGGAGGCAGAGAGACCAGAGGGGACAGAGGAGGCAGAGAGACAAGAGAAGGCAGAGGTTACAGAGAGAGCAGAGGAGGCAGAGGCCATAGAAAGACCAGAGAAGGTAGAGGAGGCAGAGAGACCAGAGGAGTTAGAGGAGAAAGAGAGACCAGAGAAGGCAAAGGAGACAGAGAGACCAGAAAAGGCAGATGCTTCAGAGAGACCAGAGGAGGCAGATGCCTCAGAGAGAGACAAGAGGAGGCAGAGGCCAAAGAGAGACCAGAGAAGGCAGAGGCCACAGAGAGACCAGAGGAGGCAGAGGCCACAGAGAGACCAGAGGAGGCAGAGGAGGCAGAGGACACAGACAGACCAGAGGAGGCAGAGGCCACAGAGAGACCAGAGGAGGCAGAGAGACCAGAGGAGGCAGAGGAGACAGAGAGACCAGAGGAGGCAGAGGCCACAGAGAGACCAGAGGAGGCAGAGGACACAGACAGACCAGAGGAGGCAGACAGAGAGACCAGAGGAGGCAGAGGAGACAGAGAGACCAGAGGAGGCAGAGGCCCCAGAGAGACGAAAGGAAACAGAGGAGGCAGAGAGACCAGAGGAGGCAGAGGCCACAGAAAGACCAGGGGAGGCAAGGAGAGTCTAGAGGAGACAGAGGCCACAGAGAGACCAGGAGAGGCAGAGGAGGCAGAGAGACCAGAAAAGGCAGATGCTTTAGAGAGACCAGAGGAGGCAGAGAGACAGAGAGACCAGAGAAGGCTGAGGCCACAGAGAGACCAGAGGAGGCAGAGAGACAGAGAGAGCAGAGGAGGCAGTTAGAGCAGAGGAGGCAGAGGAGGCAGAGAGACCAGAGGAGGCAGAGGCTACAGAGTGACTAGAGGAGGCAGAGGAGACAAAGAGACCCAAGGAGGCAGAGGCAACAAAGAGACCAGAGGAGGCAGAGGCAATAGAGAGACCAGTGGAGGCAGAGAGACCAGAGGAGACAGAGGAGACAGAGAGACCAGAGGAGGCAGAGGCCACAGAGAGACGAGAGAAGGCAGAGGCCACAGAGAGACGAGAGTAAGCAGAAGAGGCAGAGAGATTAGAGGAGGAAGAGGCCACAGAAAGACCAGAAGAGGCAGAGAGTCCAGAGGATGCAGAGGCCATAGAGAGGCCAGAGGAGGCAGAGGCCACAAAGAGACCAGAGGAGGCAGAGGCCACAGAGAGTTCAGAGGAGGCAGAGGAGACAGAGAGACCAGAGGAGGCAGAGGCCACAGAGAGACGAGCGAAGCAGAGGCAAGAGAGAGACCAGTGGAGGCAGAGAGACCAGAGAGGGCATAGAAGGCAGACAGACAAGAGAAGGCAGCGGCCACAGAGAGACCAGAGGAGGCAGAGGAGGCAGAGAGACCAGAGGAGGCAGAGCCCACAGTGAGACCAGAGGGGGCAGAGGCCACCGAGTGTTCAGAGGAGGCAGAAAGACAGAGAGGCAAGAGGAGGCAGAGAGACGAGAGGATGCAGAGGAGGCAGAGAGAGCAGAGGAGACCGAGGCCACAGAGAGACCAGAAGAGGCAGAGGCCACAGAGAGATGAGAGGATTGCAGAGGTCACAGAGAGACCAGTGGAGGTAGAGAGAGCAGAGGAGGCAGAGAAGGCAGAGAGACCAGTGGAGGCAGAGGAGACAGAGAGACCAGAGGAGGCAACGGGCAGAGAGGCCACAGGAGGCAGAGGCCACCGAGAGTTCAGAGAAGGAAGAAAGACAGAGAGACCAAAGGAGGCAGAGTGATTAGAGGACGACAGGAGGCAGAGAGACCAGAAAAGGCAGATGCCACAGAGAGACCAGAGGAGCCAGCGGCAGCAGAGAGACCAGGGGAGGCAGAGAGACCAGAGAAGGCAGATGACACAAAGAGACCAGAGGAGGCAGAGAGACAGAGAGACCAGAGGAGGCAGTTAGAGCAGAGGAGGCAGAGGAGGCAGAGAGACCAGAGGAGGCAGAGGCCACAGAGTGACTAGAGGAGGCAGAGGAGACAAAGAGACCCGAGGAGGCAGAGGCCACAGAGAGATCAGAGGAGGCAGAGGCAATAGAGAGACCAGTGCAGGCAGAGAGACCAGAGGGGCATAGGAGGAAGACAGACAAGAGAAGGCAGCGCCACAGAGAGACCAGAGGAGGCAGAGGCCACAGAGAGACGAGAGGAAGCAGAAGAGGCAGAGAGACCAGAGGAGGCAGAGGCCACAGAAAGACCAGAAGAGGCAGAGAGTCCAGAGGATGCAGAGGCCATAGAGAGGCCAGAGGAGACAGAGGCCACAGAGAGTTCAGAGGAGGCAGAGGAGACAGAGAGACCAGAGGAGGCAGAGGCCACAGAGGGACGAGCGGAAACAGAGGCAATAGAGAGGCCAGTGGAGGCATAGAGACCAGAGGGGGCATAGGAGGCAGACAGACAAGAGAAGGCAGCGGCCACAGAGAGACTAGAGGAGGCAGAGGCCACAGAGAGACCAGAGGAGGCACAGGAGGCAGAGACCAGAGGAGGCAGAAGCCACAGTGAGAGGCAGAGGCAGAGGCCACCGAGAGTTCAGAGGCCACCGAGAGTTCAGAGGAGGCAGAAAGACAGAGAGCCAAGAGGAGGCAGAGAGATGAGAGGATGCAGAGGAGGCAGAGAGAGCAGAGGAGACCGAGGCCACAGAGAGACCAGAAGAGGCAGAGGCCACAGAGAGATGAGAGGAGGCAGAGGAGACAGAGAGAGCAGAGGAGGCAGAGGCCACAGAGAATCCAAAAGAGACATAGGCCACAGAGAGACCAGAGGATTGCATAGGTTACAGAGAGACCAGTGGAGGTAGAGAGAGCAGAGGAGGCAGAGAAGGCAGAGAGACCAGTGGAGGCAGAGGAGACAGAGAGACCAGAGGAGGCAACGGGGCAGAGAGGCCACAGGAGGCAGAGGCCACCGAGAGTTCAGAGAAGGAAGAAAGACAGAGAGACAAAAGGATGCAGAGTGATTAGAGGACGACAGGAGGCAGAGAGACCAGAAAAGGCAGATGCCACAGAGAGACCAGAGGAGCCAGCGGCAGCAGAGAGACCAGGGGAGGCAGAGAGACCAGAGAAGGCAGAGGACACAAAGAGACCAGAGCAGGCAGAGGCCACAGAGTGACTAGAGGAGGCAGAGGATACAAAGAGACCAGAGGAGGCAGAGGCCACAGAGAGACGAGAGGAAGCAGAGGAGGCAGAGAGACCAGAGGAGGCAGAGGCCACAGAAAGATCAGAGGTGGCAGACAGTCCAGAGGAGGCAGAGGCAATATTGAGACCAGTGGAGGGAGAGAGACCAGAGGGGGCATAGGAGGCAGACAGACAATAGAAGGCAGAGGCCACAGAGAGAGACCAGAGGAGGCAGAGGAGGCAGAGAGACCAGAGGAGACAGAGGCCACCAAGAGTTCAGAAGAGGCAGAAAGACAGAGAGACCAGAGGAGGCAGAGAGACTAGAGGATGCAGAGAAGGCAGAGAGTCCAGAGGAGACAGAGGCCACAGAGAGACCTGAGGAGGCAGAGGAATAGAGAGACAAGAGGAGGCAGAGGCCAAAGAGTGACCAGAAGAGGCAGAGGCCACAGAGAGACGAGAGGAGGCAGAGGAGACAGAGAGACCAGAGGAGGCAGGGGATACAAAGAGACCAGAGGAGGCAGAGGCCACAGAGAGACGAGAGGAAGCAGAGGAGGCAGAGAGACCAGAGGAGGCAGAGGCCACAGAAAGATCAGAGGTGCAGACAGTCCAGAGGAGGCAGAGGCAATAGAGAGACCAGTGGAGGAGAGAGAGACCAGAGGGGGCATAGGAGGCAGACAGACAATAGAGGAGGCAGAGGCCACAGAGAGACCAGAGGAGGCAGAGGAGGCAGAGAGACCAGAGGAGGCAGAGGCCACCAGAGAGTTCAGAAGAGGCAGAAAGACAGAGAGACCAGAGGAGGCAGAGAGACTAGAGGATGCAGAGAAGGCAGAGAGTCCAGAGGAGACAGAGGCCACAGAGAGACCTGAGGAGGCAGAGGAATAGAGAGACAAGAGGAGGCAGAGGCCAAAGAGTGACCAGAAGAGGCAGAGGCCACAGAGAGACCAGAGGAGGCAGAGGCCACAGAGAGACCAGAGGAGGCAGAGGCCACAGAGAGACCAGAGGAGGCAGAGGCCACAGAGAGACGAGAGGAGGCAGAGGAGGCAGAGAGAGCAGAGGAGGCAGAGGCCACAGAAAGACCAGAGGAGACAGAAAGTCCAGAGGAGGCAGAGGCCACAGAGAGACCAGAGGGAGGCAGAGGCACAGAGAGTTCAGAGGAGGCAGAGGAGGCAGAGAGAGACCAGAGGAGGCAGAGGTTACAGAGAACCAGAGCAGGCACAGGCAATAGAGAGACCAGTGGAGACAGAGAGACCAGAGGGGGCAGAGGAGTCAGAGAGACAAGAGAAGGCAGAAGCCACAGAGACCAGAGGAGGCAGAGGCCACAGAGAGATCAGAGGAGGCAGAGGAGGCAGCGAGATCGGAGGAGGCAAACGAGATAGAGAGACGAGAGGAAGCAGGGGAGGCAGAGAGACACTAGAGGAGGCAGGCCACAGAAAGACAAGAGGAGGCAGAGAGTCCAGAGGAGGCAGAGGCCACAGAGAGACCAGAAGAGGCAGAGGTCACAGAGAGAGCAGAGGAGGCAGAGGAGGCAGAGAGAACAGAAAAGGCAGATGCCACAGATAGACCAGAGGAGGCAGCGGCAACAGAGAGACCAGAGAAGGCAGAGGCCACAGAGAGACCAGAGGAGGCAGAGGCCACAGAGAGAGCAGATGAGTCAGAGAGATAGAGAGACTAGAGGAGGCAGTTAGAGCAGAGAGACCAGATGCCACAGAGAGATCCAGAGAAGGCAGAGGCAAAAGACTGACCAGAGGAGGCAGAGGACACAGAGTCACTAGAGGAGGCAGAGGAGACAAAGAGACCAGAGAAGGCAGAGGCCACAGAGAGACCAGAGGAGGCAGAGGCATTAGAGAGACTAGTGGAGGCAGAGAGCATAGAGGGCAGAGGAGGCAGAGGCCACGGAGAGACCAGAATAGGCCAAGGAGGCAGAGAGACCAGAGAAGGCAGAGGACACAAAGAGACCAGAGGAGGCAGAGGCCACAGAATGACTAGAGGAGGCAGAGGAGGCAGAGAGACCAGAGGAGGCAGAGGCCACAGAGTGACTAAAGGAGTAAGAGGAGACAAAGAGACCAGAGGAGGCAGAAGCCACAGAGAGACCAGAGGAGGCAGAGGCCATAGAGAGACCAGTTTAGGCAGAGGCCACAGAGTGACTAAAGGAGGCAGAGGCCACAGAGAGACCAGAGGAGGCAGAGGAGGCAGAGAGACCAGAGGAGGCAGAGGAGACAGAGAGACGAGATGAAGCAGGAGAGGCAGAGAGACTAGAGGAGGCAGAGGCCACAGAAAGACCAGAGGAGACAGAGAGTCCAGAGGAGGCAGAGGCCACAGAGAGACCAGAAGAGGCAGAGGCCACAGAGAGATCAAAAGAGGCAGGTTTTTTTGTTTTTTTCTAATGCACCAAGTTGCCAACTTTACTATTCCATAAAGAAAATTTAGAATAATAACTTCTGAGTACTTTGGCCCATACATAAACAATGAAACATTAAACGAACCCATTAGCTCCAGACTCCAAACCTTCACTAACTGCATCAAGTTTTTTTGAGATGATAATATTACATAAATGCATGCTGGCGGTCACTTCCCGAGGTCCGATCAAGTGAAATGTCGTCTTTGATATGTCGTTCTGGGTGGCCCTAGGAGCCAGCGTGCAAAATTTGGAGAGGCTACGACATTGTTAAGGGGTCAAATAGTGTTCAGGGGTCAATGGTCAAAACCCGTTATAAGCTGTGTCTTTAGGAGGCTGAAACTTTTTTCACTTTGATCTAAAGCCAGCAACCTTTGATATGTCGTTCTGGGTGGCCCCAGGAGCCAGCGTGCAAAATTTGTAGAGGCTACGACATTGGTAAGGGGTCAAAAGGTCAACTAAGGGTATGAGCTATATGCCCTGACAAGAAAGGTGTCTTTTTGATCATAATTTTTCCCCTTTGCTCTAGAGCCTGCGCTCGGATATGTGATTCAGGTTACTCCAGGAGCCAGGGGAAAATTTGGGATTCCCACATGCCCATTTTGTCAATGTATTCACCCTAGTGGGGCACTGGCGGTCACTTCCCGAGGTCCGATCAAGAGAAATGTGGTCTCCTTTTTCTCGACACAGTACGTGGAAGCGTGTGGTTAAAATTGGAGAGGCTACCACATTGTTAAGGGGTCGAAAGGTCAAAAAAGGGCATGCCCTAAAGGCCCAAAAAGGAGAGATGTCTTTTGAGTCATCATTTTTCTTCCCTTGACTCTAGAACCAGCCGCCTTGCCTATGTCGCTCTGGTTGGCCCCTGGAGCCAGCGCTTAAAAATTTGGAGAGGCTACGACATTGTTAAGGTATCAAATAATGTTCAGGGTCAATGGTCAGAACCCGTTATAGGCTGTGTCTTTTGTAGGCTGAAACTTTTGCCTTTGCTCTAAAGCCAGCAGCCTTTGATATGTTGTTCTGGGTGGCCCCAGGAGCCAGCGCAAAATTTGGAGAGGCTACGACATTGGTAAGGGGTCAAAATGTCAACTAAGGGTACGAGCTATAGGCCCTGACAAGAAAGGTGTCTTGATCATAATTTTTCCCTTTGCTCTAGAGCTCTGCGCTCGGATATGTGATTCAGGTTACTCCAGGAGCCAGGGGAAAAATTTGGGATTCCCACATGCCCATTTTGTCAATGTATTCACCCTAGTGGGGCACTGGCGGTCACTTCCCGAGGTCCGATCAAGAGAAATGTGGTCTCCTTTTTCGACACAGCACGTAGAAGCGTGTGGTTAAAATTGGAGAGGCTACCACATTGTTAAGGGGTCGAAAGGTCAAAAAAGGGCATGCGCTAAAGGCCCAAAAAGGAGAGATGTCTTTTTAGTCATCATTTTTCTTCCCTTGACTCTAGAGCCAGCCGCCTTTGATATGTCGTTCTGGGTGGCCCTGGAGCCAGCGTTGAAAATTTGGAGAGGCTACGACATTGTTAAGGGGTCAAATAATGTTCAGGGGTCAATGGTCAGAAGCCGTTATAGGCTGTGTCTTTTGGAGGCTGAAACATTTTCCCTTTGCTATAAAGCCAGCAACCTTTGATATGTTGTTCTGGGTGGCCCCAGGAGCCAGCGTGCAAAATTTGGAGAGGCTACGACATTGGTAAGGGGTCAAAAGGTCAACTAAGGGTACGAGCTATAGGCCCTGACAAGAAAGGTGTCTTTTTGATCATAATTTTTTCCCCCGTTGCTCTAGAGCTCTGCGCTTCGGATATGTGATTCAGGGCTACTCCAGGACCAGAGGAGGTAACGGGGAGGGAGACGAGAGGAAGCAGAGGCCACAGAAAGTCCAGAGGAGGCAGAGAGTCTAGAGGAGGCAAAGGCCACAAAGAGACCAGAAGAGGAGAAGGAGGCAGAGAGACCAGAGGAGGCAGAGGCCACAGAGAGACTAGAGGAGACAGAGAAGGCAAAGAGACTAGAGGAGGGCAGAGGCCAGAGAGAGACCAGAGGAGGCAGAGGCCAAAGAGAGACCAGTGGAGGCAGAGGCAACAGAGTGAGCAGTGGAGGCAGAGGAGACAGAGTGACCAGAGGAGGCAGAGGCCACAGAGAGAACAGAGGAGGCAGAGGAGGCAGAGAGACCAGAGGAGGCAGAAGAGACAGAGAGAACAGAAGAGGCAGAGGCCACAGAGACCAGAGGAGCAGAGGAGGCAGAGTCCAGAGGAGGCTGAGGCTACAGAAAGACCAGAGGTAGGCAGAGACAGAGAGACCAGAGGAGGCAGAGGCCACAGAGAGACCAGAGGAGGCATAGGCCAGCGAGAGATCAGAGCAGGAAGAAAGACAGAGAGACCAGAGGAGGCAGAGAGATATGAGGATGCAGAGGAGGCAGAGAGACCAGAAAAGGCAAATGCCACAGAGAGACCAGAGGAGGCAGCGGCCACAGAGAGACCAGAGAAGGCAGAGGCCACAAAGAGACCAGAGGAGGCAGAGGCAACAGAGAGACCAGAGCAGATAGAGAACACGGAGAGATTAGAGGAGACAGAGAAGGCAGTGAGACTAGAAGAGGCAGAGGCCAGAGAGAGAGCAGTGGAGGCAGAGGCCAAAAAGAGACCAGTGGATGCAGAGGAGACAGATGGACCAGAGGAGGCAGAGGCCACAGAGAGGGCAGAGGAGGCAGAGGACACAGACAGACCAGAGGAGGCAGAGGACACAGAGAGACCAGAGGAGGCAGTGGAGGTAGAGGACACAGACAGACCAGAGAAGGCAGAGGCCACAGAGAGACCAGAATAGGCAGAGAGACCAGAGGAGGCAGAGGACACAGAGAGACCAGAGGAGGCAGAGGCCACAAAGAGACGAGAGGAAGAAGAGGAGGCAGAGAGGCCAGAGGAGGCAGAGGCAACAGAAAGACCAAAGGAGACAGAGAGTCCAGAGGAGGCAGAGGCCACAGAGAGACTAGAGGAGGGAGAGTAGGCAGAGAGACCAGAAAAGGCAGATGCCAGTAAGAGACCAGAGGCCACAGAGAGATCCAGAGAAGGCAGAGGCCAAAGACTGACCAGAGGAGGCAGAGGACACAGAGAGACCAGAGGAGGCAGAGGCCGGAGAGAGACCAGAGGAGGCAGAGGCAATAGAGAGACCAGTGGAGGCAGAGGCCACAAAGAGAGTAGAGAAGACAGAGAAGGCAGAGAGACTAAAAGAGGCAGAGGCCGGAGAGAGACCAGAGGAGGCAGAGGCAATAGAGAGACCAGTGAGGCAGAGAGACCAGAATGGACAGAGGAGGCAGAGAGACAAGAGAAGGCACAGGCCACAGAGAGACCAGAGGAGGAAGAGGCCACAGAGAGACCAGAGGAGGCAGAGGAAGCAGAAAGACCAGAGGAGGCAAAGGAGACAGGGAGACCAGAGAAGGCAGAGGCCACAGAGAGACGAGAGGAAGCAGAGGAGGCAGAGAGACCAAAGAAGGCAGAGGCCACAGAGAGACCAGAGGATGCAGAGGCCACAGAGGGACGAGAGGAGGCAGAGGCCACAGAGAGACCAGAGGAGGCAGAGGAGACAGAGAGACCAGAGGAGGCAGAGGCCACAGAGAGACCAGAGGAGGCAGAGGACACAGAGAGACCAGAGGAGGCAGAGGCCACAGAGAGACCAGAGGAGGCAGAGGACACAGACAGACCAGAAAAGGCAGATGCCTCAGAGAGAACAGAGTAGGCAGTGGCCAGATAGAGACCAGAGAAGGCAGAGGCCACAGAGAGACAGAGGAGGCAGAGGAGGCAGACAGACCAGAAAAAGGCAGATGCCACATGAGAGACCAGAGAAGGCAGTGGCCAGATAGAGACCAGAGAAGGCAGAGGCCACAGAGAGACCAGACGAGGCTGAGGCCACAGAGAGACCAGAGGAGGCAGAGAGAGAGAGTGAGAACAAAAGAGGCAGTAAGAGCAGAGGAGGCAGAGGAGGCAGAGAGACCAGAGGAGGCAGAGACCACAGAGTGACTAGAGGAGGCAGAGGAGACAAAGAGACCAGAGGAGGTATATGCCAGAGAGAGACCAGAGGAGGCAGAGGCAATAGAGAGACCAGTGGAGGCAGAGAGACCAGATGGGGCAGAGGAGGCAGACAGACAAGAGAAGGCACAGGCCACAGAGAGACCAGAGGAGGAAGAGGCCACAGAGAGACCAGAGGAGGCAAAGGAGTCAGAGAGACAGAGGAGGCAGAGGCCACAGTGAGACCAGAGGGGCAGAGGCCACCGAGAGTTCAGAGGAGGCAGAAAGACAGAGAGACCAGAGGAGGCAGAGGCCACAGAGAGACCAGATGGAGGCAGAGGTAATAGAGAGACCAATGGAGGCAGAGAGACCAGAGGGGCATAGGGGCAGACAGACAAGAGAAGGCAGCGGCCACAGAGAAACCAGAGGAGGCAGAGGCCACAGAGAGACCAGAGGAGGCAAAGGAGTCAGAGAGAGCAGAGGAGGCAGAGGCCACAGTGAGACCAGAGGTGGCAGAGGCCACCGAGAGTTCAGAGGAGGCAGAAAGACAGACAGACCAGAGGAGGCAGAGAGACAAGAGGATGGCAGAGGAGGCAGAGAGAGCAGAGGAGAACGAGGCCACAGAGAGACCAGAGGAGGCAGAGGAATAAAGAGACAAAAGGAGGCAGAGACCACAGAGAGACCAGAAGAGGCAGAGGATGACAGAGAGACGAGAGGAGGCAGAGGAGACAGAGAGACCAGAGGAGGCAGAGGCCACAGAGAATCCAAAAGAGACATAGGCCACAGAGAGACCAGAGGATTGCAGAGGTCACAGAGAGACCAGTGGAGACAGAGAGGCGAGAGGAGGCAGAGGCCACCAATAGTTCAGAGGAGGAAGAAAGACAGAGAGACCAAAGGAGGCAGAGAGATTAGAGGACGCAGAGGAGGCAGAGAGACCAGAAATGGCAGATGCAACAGAGAGACCAGAGGAGGCAGTGGCCACAGAGAGACCAGAGGAGGCAGAGGCCACAGAGACCAGAGGAGGCAGAGAGACCAGAGAAGGCAGAGGAGGCAGAGGCCACAGAGTGACTAGAGGAGGCAGAGGAGACAAAGAGACCAGAGGAGGCAGAGGCCACAGAGAGACCAGAGGAGGCAGAGGCAATAGAGAGACCAGTGGAGGCAGAGAGATTAGAGGGGACAGAGGAGACAGAGAGAAAAGAGAAGGCAGAGGCCACAGAGAGACCAGAGGAGGCAGAGGCCACAGAGAGACCAGAGGAGGCAGAGGAGTCAGAGAGACCAGAGGAGGCAGAGGAGACAGAGAGACCAGAGGAGGCAGAGGCCACAGAGAGACGAGAGGAAGCAGAGGAGGCAGAGGAGGCAGAGAGACCAGAGGAGGCAGAGGAATAGAGAGACAAGAGGAGGCAGAGGCCACAGAGAGACCAGAAGATGCAGAGGCCACAAAGAGACGAAAGGAGGCAGAGGAGACAGAGAGACCAGTGAGGCAGAGGCCACAGAGAGACCAGAGGAGGCAGAGGTCACAGAGAGACCAGAGGAGGCAGAGGAGGCAGAGAGACCAGAGGAGGCATAGGCCACAGAGAGACCAGAGGATTGCAGAGGTCACAGAGAGACCAGTGGAGGTAGAGAGAGCAGAGGAGGCAGAGAAGGCAGAGAGACCAGTGGAGGCAGGGGAGACAGAGAGAGCAGAGGAGGCAGAGGCCACAGAGAGACCAGAGGAGGCACAGGCAATAGAGAGACCAGTAGAGACAGAGAGACCAGAGGGGGCAGAGGAGGCAGAGAGACAAGAGAAGACAGAGGCCACAGAGAGACCAGAGGAGGCAGAGGCCACAGAGAATCCAGAGGAGGCAGAGGAGGCAGAGAGACCAGAGGAGGCAGAGGCCACAGAGAGACCAGAGGAGGCAGAGGAGACAGAGAGACCAGAGGAGGCAGAGGCCATGAGAGAATCCAGAGGAGGCATAGGCCACAGAGAGACTAGAGGATTGCAGAGGTCACAGAGAGACCAGTGGAGGAGAGCAGAGGAGGCAGAGAAGGCAGAGAGACCAGTGGGGCAGAGAGAGAGAGCAGAGGAGGCAGAGGCCACAGAGAGACCAGAGGAGGCAGAGGAGGCAGAGAGACCAGAGGAGGCAGAGGAGACAGAGAGACCAGAGGAGGCAGAGGCCACAGAGAGACCAGAGGAGGCAGAGACAGAGAGACCAGAGAGAGGCAGAGAGAGGCCACAGAGAGACCAGAGGAGGCAGAGGCCACAGAGAGAGACCAGAGGAGGCAGAGGCAGACAGAGAGACCAGAGGAGGCAGAGGAAGGCAGAGAGACCAGAGGAGGCAGAGGCCACAGAGAGACCAGAGGAGGCAGAGGAGGCAGAGAGACCAGAGGAGGCAGAGAGAGTTCAGAGGAGGCAGAAGGCAGAGAGACCAGAGGAGGCAAAGGCCACAGAGACTAGATGCAGAGAAGGCAGAGAGTCCAGAGGAGAATGAGGACACAGAGAGACCAGAGGAGGTAGAGGAAAAGAGAGACAAGAGGAGGCAGAGGCCACAGAGAGACCAGAAGATGCAGAGGCCACAGAGAGACCAGAGGAGGCAGAGGAATAGAGAGACAAGAAGAGGCAGAGGCCACAGAGAGAACAGAAGATGCAGAGGCCACAGAGAGATGAAAGGAGGCAGAGGAGACAGAGACACCAGTGGAGGCATAGGCCATGAGAGAATCCAGAGGAGGCATAGGCCACAGAGAGACCAGAGGATTGCAGAGGTCACAGAGAGACCAGTGGAGGTAGAGAGATCAGAGGAGGCAGAGAAGGCAGAGAGACCAGTGGAGGCAGGGGAGACAGAGAGAGCAGAGGAGGCAGAGGCCACAGAGAGACGAGAGGAAGCAGAGGAGGCAGAGAGAGAGGAGGCAGAGGCCACAGAGAGACCAGAGGAGGCACAGGCAATAGAGAGACCAGTAGAGATTGAGAGACCAGAGGGGCAGAGGAGGCAGAGAGACAAGAGAAGCAGAGGCCACAGAGAGACCAGAGGAGGCAGAGGCCACATAGAGACCAGAGGAGGCAGAGGAGGCAGAGAGACCAGAGGAGGCAGACGAGACAGAGAGACGAGAGGAAGCAGGAGGCAGAGACTCTAGAGGAGGAAGTGTCACAGAAAGACTAGAGGAGGCAGAGAGTCCAGAGGAGGCAGAGGCCACACAGTGACTAGAGGAGGCAGAAAGACAGAGAGACAAGAGGAGGCAAAAGCCACAGAGAGACTAGAGGATGCAGAGAAGGCAGAGAGTCCAGAGGAGGCAGAGGCTATAGAGAGACCAGATGAGGCAGAGGCCACAGAGAGAGACCAGAGGAGGCAGAGGAGGCAGAGAGACCAGAAAAGGCAAATGCCACAGAGCGACAAGAGGAGGCAGCGCCACAGAGAGAGCAGAGAGGCAGAGGCTTCAGAGAGACCAGAGGATGCAGAGGCCACAGAGAGACCAGATGAGGCAGAGAGACAGAGAGACCAGAGGAGGCAGAGGCCACAGAGAGACCAGAGGAGGCAGAGGCAATAGAGAGACCAGTGGAGGCAGAAGGAAGCAGAGAGACCAGAGGAGGCAGAGGCCACAGAGAGACCAGAGAGGCAGAGAGACAGAGAGACCAGAGGAGGCAGAGAGCAGAGGAGGCAGAGAAGGCAGAGAGACCAGAGGAGGCAGAGGCCACAGAGTGACTAGAGGAGGCAGAGGAGACAGAGAGACCAGAGGAGGCAGATGCCACAGAGAGACCAGAGGAGGCAGAGGACACAGAGAGCCAGAGGAAGCAGAGGTAGAGAGACTAGAGGAGGAAGAGGTCACAGAGAGACCAGAGGAGGCAGAGAGTCCAGAGGAGGCAGAGGCCACAGAGAGACCAGAGAGGCAGAGGCCACAGAGAGACCAGAAGAGGCAGAGAGACCAGAAAAGGCAGATGCCACAGAGAGACCAGAGGAGGCAGAGGGCCACAGAGAGACCAGAGGAGGCAGAGGCCACAGAGAGACCACAAGAGGCAGAGGCCACAGAGAGACCAATGGAGGCAGAGAGAGCAGAGGAGGCAGAGAAGGCAGAGAGACCAGAGGAGGCAGAGGAGACAGAGAGAGCAGAGGATTTAGGCAGAGGCCACAGAGAGACCAGAGGAGGCAGAGGAGGCAGAGAGACCAGAACAGAGAGACCAGAGGAGGCAGAGGAGACAGAGAGACCAGAGGAGGCAGAGGCCACAGAGAGACCAGAGGAGGCAGAGGCCACAGAGAGACCAGAGGAGGCAGAGGACAGAGAGACCAGTGGAGGCAGAGAGACAGAGGAGGCAGAGGAGGCAGAGAGACCAGAGAGGCAGAGGCCACAGAGGCCAGAGGAGGCAGAGAGTCCAGAGGAGGCAGAGGAGGCCACAGAGAGACCAGAGGAGGCAGAGGCCAGAGAGACCAGAGGAGGCAGAGGCCACAGAGAGACCGCAGAGGCGAGCAGAGGCCACAGAGAACCAGAGGAGGCAAGAGGAGGCAGCGGAGGCAGACAGACAGAGGAGGCAGAGGCAGAGGCAGAGGCACAAAGAGACCAGAGGAGGCAGAGAGTCCAGAGAGGAGGCAGAGGCCAGAGGAGGCAGAGGCCACAGAGGAGGCAGAGGCCACAAAGAGACCAGAGGAGGCAGAGACAGAGAGACCAGAGAGGCAGAGGAGCAGCAGAGAGACCAGAGGCAGAGGCCAGAGACCAGAGGAGGCAGAGAGTCAAGAGAAGGCAGAGAGACCAGAGGAGGCAGAGGCCACAGAGAGACAGAGGAGGCAGAGGCAGAGAGTCCAGAGGAGGCAGAGGCCAATGAGAGGCCAGAGGAGGTAGAGGCCACAGAGAGACCAGAGGAGGCAGAGGCCACAGAGAGACGAGAGGAGGCAGAGGAGATAGAGAGAGCAGAAGAGGAAGAGGCCACAGTTAGACCAGAGGGGGAAGAGGCCACCGAGAGTTCAGTTGAGGCAGAAAGACAGAGAGCCCAGAGGAGGCAGAGAGACGAGAGGATGCAGAGGAGGCAGAGAGACCAAAGGAGACAGAGGCCACAGAGAGACCAGAGGAGTTATAGGAATAGAGAGTCCAGAGGAGGCAGAGGCCACAGAGAGGCTAGAGGAGGTAGAGGCCACAGAGAGACCAGAGGAGGCAGAAGCCACAAAAAGACCAGAGGAGGCAGAGGCCACAGAGAGACCAGAGGAGGCAGAGGAGGCAGAGGAGGCAGAGAGACCAGAAAAGGCAGATGCCACAGAGAGACCAGAGGAGGCAGCGGTCACAGCAGCGGAGGCAGAGGGAACAAAGGAGGCTGAGGCCACAGAGAGACCAGAGGAGGCAGAGAGTCCAGAGGAGGCAGAGGCCACAGAGTGACTAGAGGAGGCATAGGAGACAAAGAGACCAGAGGAGTCAGAGGCCACAGACAGACCAGAGGAGGCAGAGGCAATAGAGAGACTAGTGGAGGCAGAGAGACTAGAGAGGCCAGAGGAGGCAGAGGCCACAGAGAGACCAGAGGAGGCAGAGGCCACAGAGAGACCAGAGGAGGCAGAGGAGATATAGGCTGTGTCCAAATTCAGGGTCTGCATCTTTCGGAGTCCTCATTTGAAGGATGTTACGCCACAGCGCAGCACGAAGGCTGTCCAAATTCAGAGGATCCTTCAAATGCGCCCACAACACGCCCTCCTTTTCCCCGAATTGGAAGGATGGGTGTGGTGGATCCTTTCCCGTCCTACCTATCCCATAATTCTTTTCGGCAGAGCGTAATGGCCAATGAAGTGAGCGGTAGCGGAGTGGGAGAGTAGTATGCTTTTAGATGTACGTTTTTTAAAAACTGGCTTTTAAAAAAAATACGTGTTTTTTTCAGTGGTTGTCATACATTTTGTTAAGTATTTTTTTTTTTTACATTTGTACGTTTATATACCAAAAACATTACAGAAACTAGCTTCTTCCTTACAGCCTGTGTGAATATCCCCTTACACACAGCTAATCTGTTAGTGATAGAAGCTGTTGAACGCTTCCAGGGATGAAAGAGCAGACAGAAGTTTTTATAAAGCTCCGGGGAAAGAACGATGAGCTCTTTACCAGAGCAAACAAAAAAAAGCTTAGCTGTCAGAGCCAGGTTAAGACAGGAAATGAGCAACGGGTAAGGAGGAGGGAACTGAAAGAAGGGTAGGCTGTCCAAATTCACAAACACCGACGGGTTTTATGGTCGTCGGAGGACCCTCCTCCTTCAACCGGGTAGGAAGGATCCTAAGGAGGATGTAGACCCTGAATTTGGACACAGCCATAGAGCGCAGAAGAGGCAAAGGCCACAGTTAGACCAGAGGGGGAAGAGGCCACCGAGAGTTCAGAGGAGGCAGAAAGACAGAGAACCCAGAGGAGATAGAGAAATAGAGAGACAAGAGGAGGCAGAGGCCACAGAGAGACCAGAGGAAGCAGAGGTCACAGAGAGACCAGAGGAGGCAGAGAGTCCAGAGGAGTCAGAGGCCACAGAGAGACCAGAGGAGGCAGAGGCCACAGAGAGACCAGAGGAGGCAGAGGCCACAGAGAGACCAGAGGAGGCAGAGGAGATAGAGAGAGAGCAGAAGAGGAAGAGGGCACAGAGACCAGAGGGGGAAGAGGCCACAGCCGAGAGTTCAGAGGAGGCAGAAAGACAGAGAGCCCAGAGGAGGCAGAGGCCACGAGAGGATGCAGAGGAGGCAGAGAGACCAAAGGAGACAGAGGCCACAGAGAGACCAGAGAGGAGATAGGAGGAATAGAGAGTCCAGAGGAGGCAGAGGCCACAGAGAGACCAGAGAGGAGGTAGAGGCCACAGAGAGACCAGAGGAGGCAGAGACAAAAGACCAGAGGAGGCAGAGGCCACAGAGAGACCAGAGGAGGCAGAGGAGGCAGAGAGACCAGGAGGCAGATGCCACAGAGAGACCAGAGGAGGCAGAGGCCACAGAGAGACCAGAGGAGGCAGTTAGAGCAGCGGGAGGCAGAGAGACCAGAGGAGGCAGAGGCCACAGAGAGACCAGAGGAGGCAGAGAGTCCAGAGGAGGCAGAGGCCACAGAGTGACTAGAGGAGGCATAGGAGACAAAGAGACCAGAGGAGCCAGAGGCAGCAGACAGACCAGAGGAGGCAGAGGCACAGAGAGACCAGAGGAGGCAGAGAGACAGGCAGAGGCCAGAGGAGGCAGAGGCCACAGAGAGACCAGAGGAGGCAGAGGCCACAGAGAGACGAGAGGAGGCAGAGGAGATATAGAGCGAGAAGAGGCAGAGGCCACAGTTAGACCAGAGGAGGAAGAGGCCACAGAGAGTTCAGAGGAGGCAGAAAGACAGAGAACCCAGAGGAGATAGAGGAGGCAGAGAGACAAGAGGAGGCAGAGGCCACAGAGAGACCAGAGGAAGCAGAGGTCACAGAGAGACCAGAGGAGAGAGGCAGAGAGTCCAGAGGAGTCAGAGGCCACAGAGAGACCAGAGGAGGCAGAGGAGGCAGAGAGACCAGAGGAGGCAGAGGCCAGAGAGAGACCAGTAAAGGCAGAGGCCACAGAGAGACCAGAGGAGGCAGAGGAGACAGAGAGACCAGAGGAGGCAGAGGCCACAGAGAGACCAGAGGAGGCAGAGGCGACAGAGAGTCTAGAGGAGACAGATAAGTCAGAGAGACCAGTGGAGGCAGAGGCCAGAGAGAGCAGAGGAGGCAGAGGTCACAGAGAGACCAGAGGAGGCAGAGGCCACAGAGAGACCAGAGGAGGCATAGGCCACAGAGAGACCAGAGGAGGCAGAGGCCACAGAGAGACGACAGGAGGCAGAGGACACAGACAGACCAGAGGAGGCAGAGGAGGTAGAGAGACCATTGGAGGCAGAGGAGACAGAGAGACCAGAGGAGGCAGAGGCCACAGAGAATCCAGAGGAGGCAGAGGCCACAGAGAGACCAGAGGAGGCAGAGGCCACAGAGAGACCAGTGGAGGCAGAGAGAGCAGAGGATGCAGAGAAGGCAGAGAGACCAGTGGAGGCAGGGGAGACAAGAGAGCAGAGGAGGCAGAGGCCACAGAGAAGACCAGAGGAGGCAGAGGCCACAGAGAGACCAGAGGAGGCAGTTAGAGCAGCGAGGAGGCAGACAGACCAGAGGAGGCAGAGGCCACAGAGAGACCAGAGGAGGCAGAGAGTCCAGAGGAGGCAGAGGCCACAGAGTGACCAGAGGAGGCAGAGGCAAAAAGAGAGCAGGAGGCAGAGAGACCAGAGGAGGCAGAGGAGGCAGAGAGAGTCAAGAGGAGGCAGAGGCCACAGAGAGACCAGAGGAGGCAGAGGCCACAGAGAGACCAGAGGAGGCAGAGGAGATAGAGAGAGCAGAAGAGGAAGAGGCCACAGTTAGACCAGAGGGGAAGAGGCCACCGAGAGTTCAGTTGAGGCAGAAAGACAGAGAGCCCAGAGGAGGCAGAGAGACGAGAGGATGCAGAGGAGGCAGAGAGACCAAAGGAGACAGAGGCCACAGAGAGACCAGAGGAGATAGAGGAATAGAGAGTCCAGAGGAGGCAGAGGCCACAGAGAGGCTAGAGGAGGTAGAGGCCACAGAGAGACCAGAGAAGGCAGAAGCCACAAAAAGACCAGAGGAGGCAGAGGCCACAGAGAGACCAGAGGAGGCAGAGGAGGCAGAGAGACCAGAAAAGGCAGATGCCACAGAGAGACCAGAGGAGGCAGCGGCCACAGAGAGACCAGAGGAGGCAGTTAGAGCAGCGGAGGCAGAGAGACCAGAGGAGGCGGAGGCCACAGAGAGACCAGAGGAGGCAGAGGCCACAGAGTGACTAGAGGAGGCATAGGAGACAAAGAGACCAGAGGAGTCAGAGGCCACAGACAGACCAGAGGAGGCAGAGGCATAAGAGAGACTAGTGGAGGCAGAGAGACTAGAGAGGCCAGAGGAGGCAGAGGCCACAGAGAGACCAAAGGAGGCAGAGGCCACAGAGAGACGAGAGGAGGCAGAGGAGATATAGGGCGCAGAAGAGGCAAAGGCCACAGTTAGACCAGAGGGGGAAGAGGCCACCGAGAGTTCAGAGGAGGCAGAAAGACAGAGAATCCAGAGAGGCAGATAGAGGAATAGAGAGACAAGAGGAGGCAGAGGCCACAGAGAGACCAGAGGAAGCAGAGGTCACAGAGAGACCAGAGGAGGCAGAGAGTCCAGAGGAGTCAGAGGCCACAGAGAGACAGGAGGAGGCAGAGGAGGCAGAGAGACCAGAGGAGGCAGAGGCCAGAGAGAGACCAGTAAAGGCAGAGGCCACAGAGAGACAAGAGGAGGCAGAGAAGGCAGAGAGACTAGAGGAGGCAGAGGCCGCAGAGAGACCAGAGGAGGCAGAGGAGCAGAGAGACGAGTGGAGGCAGGCCACTGAGAGACCAGTGGAGGCATAGAGAGAGGCAGAGAGACCAGAGGTGGCAGAGGCCACAGAGAGACGAGAGGAGGCAGAGGCCACAGAGAGACCAGAGGAGGCAGAGGAGGTAGAGAGACCAGAGGAGGCAGAGGAGACAGAGAGACCAGAGGAGGCAGAGGCCACAGAGAATCCAGAGGAGGCATAGGCCACAGAGAGACCAGAGGATTGCAGAGGTCACAGAGAGACCAGTGGAGGTAGAGAGAGCAGAGGAGGCAGAGAAGGCAGAGAGACCAGTGGAGGCAGGGGAGACAGAGAGAGCAGAGGAGGCAGAGGCCACAGAGAGACGAGAGGAGGCAGAGGAAGCAGAGAGACCAGATGAGGCAGAGGCAACAGAGAGACCAAAGGAGGCAGAGGCACAGAGAGACCAGAGGAGAAACAGAGAGACCAGAGGGGGCAGAGGAGGCAGAGAGACAGAGAAGACAGAGGCCACAGAGAGACCAGAGGAGGCAGAGGAGGCAGAGAGACCAGAGGAGGCAGACGAGACAGAGAGACGAGAGGATGCAGAGGGAGGCAGAGAGTCTAGAGGAGGCAGAGGCCACAGAAAGACTAGAGGAGGCAGAGAGTCCAGAGGAGGCAGAGGCCACAGAGAGACCAGAAGAGGCAGAGGTCACAGAGTGACTAGAGGAGGCAGAGGAGACAAAGAGACCAGAGTAGGCAGAGGCAATTGAGAGACCAGTGGAGGCAGAGAGCAGAGGGAGCAGAGGAGGCAGAGAGACCAGAGGAGGCAGAGGCCACAAAAGACCAGAGGAGGCAGAGAGTCCAGAGGAGGCAGAGGCCACAGAGAGGCCAGAGGAGGTAGAGGCCACAGAGAAACCAGAGGAGGCAGAGGCCACAGATAGACCAAAGGAGGCAGAGGCCACAGAGAGACCAGAGGAGGCAGAGAGCAGGGAGGCAGGAGGCAGAGAGACCAGAGGAGGCAGAGGCCACAAAGAGACCAGAGGAGGCAGAGAGTCCAGAGGAGGCAGAGGCCACAGAGTGACTAGAGGAGGCAGAGGCAAAAAATAGAGCAGTGGAGGCAGAGAGACTAGAGGGGTCAGAGGAGGCAGAGAGTCAAGAGAAGGCAGAGGCCACAGAGAGACCAGAGGAGGCAGAGGCCACAGAGAGATGAGAGGAGGCAGAGGAGATTGAGAGAGCAGAAGAGGAAGAGGCCACAGTAGACCAGAGGGGGAAGAGGCCACAGAGTTCAGAGGAGGCAGAAAGACAGAGAGCCAAGAGGAGGCAGAGAGACGAGAGGATGCAGAGGAGGCAGAGAGACCAAAGGAGACAGAGGCCACAGAGAGACCAGAGGAGATATAGGAATAGAGAGTCCAGAGGAGGCAGAGGCCACAGAGAGGCTAGAGGAGGTAGAGGCCAAAGAGAGACCAGAGGAGGCAGAGGCCACAAAGACCAGAGGAGGCAGAGGCCACAGAGAGACCAGAGGAGGCAGAGGAGGCAGAGAGACCAGAAAAGGCAGATGCCACAGAGAGACCAGAGGAGGCAGCGGCCACAGAGAGACCAGAGGAGGCAGAGAGCAGCGGAGGCAGAGAGACCAAAGGAGGCAGATGCCAAAGAGAGACCAGAGGAGGCAGAGAGTCCAGAGGAGGCAGAGGCCACAGAGTGACCAGAGGAGGCAGAGGAGGCAGAAAGAGACCAGAAGAGCAGAGGCCACAGAGAGACCAGAGGAGGCAGAGGCAATAGAGACACTAGTGGAGGCAGAGAGACTAGAGAGGCCAGAGGAGGCAGAGGCCACAGAGAGACCAGAGGAGGCAGAGGAGATATATAGCGCAGAAGAGGCAGAGGCCACAGTTAGAGACCATAGGGGAAGAGAGTCCAGAGGAGACAGAGGCCACAGAGAGAGCAGAGAGGCAGAGGATGCAGAGAGACCAGAGGAGGCAGAGGCCAGAGAGAGACCAGAGGAGGCATCACAGAGAGACCAGTGGAGGCAGAGGCCACAGAGACCAGAGGCAGAGGCCAGAGAGACTAGAGGAGGCAGAGAGGCAGAGAGTTAGAGGAGGCAGAGGCCACAGAGAGACCAGAGGAGGCAGAGGCCAGAGAGACTAGAGGCAGAGATCAGAGAGACCAGTGGAGGCAGAGGCCAGAGATTAGAGGAGGCAGAGGCCACAGAGAGACCAGAGGAGGGAGAGGCGACAGAGAGACTAGAGGAGAAAGATAAGTCAGAGAGACTAGTGGAGGCAGAGGCCAGAGAGAGAGCAGAGGAGGCAGAGGCCACAGAGAGACGAGTGGAGTCAAAGGCCACTGAGAGACCAGTGGAGGCATAGGAGACAGAGAGACCAGAGGAGGCAGAGGCCACAGAGAGACGAGAGGAGGCAGAGGACACAGACAGACCAGAGGAGGCAGAGGAGGTAGAGAGACCAGAGGAGGCAGAGGAGACAGAGAGACCAGAGGAGGCAGAGGCCACAGAAAGACCAGAGGAGGCAGAGAGTCCAGAGGAGGCAGAGGAGGCAGTTAGAGCAGGGGAGGCAGAGGAGGCAGAAAGACCAGAGGAGGCAGAGACAGAGAGACCAGACAGAGAGAACAGAAAAGGCAGATGACACAGAGAGACCAGGGGAGGCAGCAGCCACAGAGAGATCAGAGAAGGCAGAGGCCACAGAGAGACCAGAGGAGGCAGAGGCCACAGAGAGACCAGAGGAGGCAGTTAGAGCAGGGGAGGCAGAGGAGGCAGAAAGACCAGAGGAGGCAGAGGCCATAGCGTGACTATAGGAGGAAGAGGAGACAAAGAGACCAGAGGAGGCAGAGGCAAAAGAGAGACCAGAGGAGGCAGAGGCAATAGAGAGAGACCAGAGGGAGGCAGAGAGACCAGAGGAGGCAGAGGTAATAGAGAGACCAGTGGAGGCAGAGGCCACAGTGAGAGCAGAGGGGGCAGAGGCCAACGAGAGTTCAGAGGAGGCAGAAAGACAGAGAGACCAGAGGAGGCAGAGAGACGAGAGGATGCAGAGGAGGCAGAGAGACCAGAGAAGGCAGATGCCACATAGAGACCAGAGGAGGCAGAGGCCACAGAGATACCAGAGGAAGCAGAGGCCACAGTGAGAACAGAGGGGGCAGAGGCCATCAAGAGTTCAGAGGAGGCAGAAAGACAGAGAGACCAGAGGAGACAGTTAGAGCAGCGGAGACAGAGAGTCCAGAGGAGGCAGAGGCCACAGACAGACCAGAGGAGGCAGAGGCCACAGAGAGACGAGAGGAGGCAGAGGAGATATAGAGCGCAGAAGAGGCAAAGGCCACAGTTAGACCAGAGGGGGAAGAGGCCACAGAGAGACCAGAGGAGGCATAGGCCACAGAGAGACCAGAGGAGGCAGAGGTCACAGAGAGACCAGAGGAGGCAGAGGAGGCAGAGAGACCAGAGGAGGCAGAGGCAAGAGAGAGACCAGAGGAGGCATAAGTCACAGAGAGACCAGTGGAGGCAGAGGCCACAGAGAGTCCAGTAAAGGCAGAGGACACAGAGAGACAAGAGGAAGCAGAGAAGGCAGAGAGACTAGAGGAGGCAGAGGCCACAGAGAGACCAGAGGAGGAAGAGGTGACAGAGAGACTAGAGGAGACAGATAAGTCAGAGAGACTAGTGGAGGTAGAGGCCAGAGAGAGAGCAGAGGAGGCAGAGGCCACAGAGAGATGAGTGGAGTCAAAGGCCACTGAGAGACCAGTGGAGGCATAGGAGACAGAGAGACCAGAGGAGGCAGAGGCCACAGAGAATCCAGAGGAGGCATAGGCCACAGAGAGACCAGAGGAGGAAGAGTTCACAGAGAGACCAGAGGAGGTAGAGAGAGCAGAGTAACCAGAGGAGGCAACGGGCAGAGAGACCAGAGAAGGCAGAGGCCACCGAGAGTTCAGAGGAGGCAACGGGCAGGGAGACTAGGCAAGGCAAGGCAATTTTATTTATATAGCACAATTCATACACTGGGTAACTCAAAGTGCTTTACAGAAATAAAAGACAATTTACAAGATTTAGATTTGGAAACATAAGAAAGATTAAAAGCATTATAAAAGAAGAAACTTAAACGCTGCTTCACCCTGTTTACTTCTAACTCTGGGCACGAGCAGAAGGCCTGTCCCAGATGTTCTTAGAGTCCGAGGAGGCTCATAAGCTACTAGCATTTCAGAAATATATTCTGGTGCTAAACCATTTAGAGACTTGTAAACCAGTAGTGCTGTTTTAAAGTCTATCCTCTGAGCATGAGGAAGCCAGTGCAGAGATTTTAAAACTGGACTGATGTGGTTGTACTTCCTGGTGTTAGTTAGAACCCGAGCAGCAGCGTTCTGAATAAGCTGCAGCTGTCTTAACCCTCGCGTTTGAGAGACCAGTGAGCAGGCCGTTACAGTAATCTAACCTGCTGGAGATAAAAGCATGAATAAGTTTCTCTAAGTCTGGTTGAGACATTATGCCTTTGACTCTGGAAATATTTTTAAGGTGATAAAATGCAGATGATGTAATTGACTTAATGTGACTCTGGAAATTCAAGTCTGAGTCCATGATGACCCCTAGATTTCTAACCTGGTTTTTAGATTTTAGAGAAAGAGACTCGAGGTGACTGCTGACATTTTCTCTTGTTTCTGTGGTCCAAAGATAATTATTTCAGTCTTGTTTCTGTTCAGTTGGAGAAAATTATTTTGCATCCACACATCAATCTGTTCGATGCAGTGACACAATGAAAAGCATTGGTCCATTTTCACCTGCTGTGAGTGAAATGTAAATCTGAGTGTCATCTGCATAATTATGGTAGGATACACCACAGCTGTGTATTAACTGGCCTAAAGGAAGCATGTAAAGATTGAATAATAGAGGTCCCAAGATAGACCCCTGTGGAACCCACATGTCAGGGCCATTTGGTCTGATACACAGTTTCCAACCGAAACAAAGTACTTCCTGTCTTCAAGATAGGACTGAAACCATTTAAGAGCAGTTCCAGAGATACCTATCCATTCATCTAATCTTTGTGACAGGATTTCATGGTCCACTGTATCAAGCGCAGCACTCAAGTCCAACAGAACTAAGACAGAGACTTTGCCCGCGTCAGTGTTCAGGCGGATGTCATTTGTGACTTTGATAAGTGCAGTCTCAGTGCTGTGATGGGGCCTAAAACCTGACTGAAAAGGATCAAAGCAGTTGTTAAGCAATAGAAAGTCATTAAGTTGCTGATATACAACTTTTCGATGACTTTCCTAAAAATGGCAGGTTTGATATGGGCGATAGTTGTTGAGCACTGTAGCATCAAGACTTCTCTTCTTTAGGAGAGGCTTGATGACAGCAGTTTTTAAGGCCCTTGGAAATGTTCCAAACTGTAAGGAATTATTGACTATATTAGTGAGTTGTGGTAACAAACTGCTTAGTACTGATTTTAGAAATCTAGTGGGTAAAACATCGAGGCAGCAGGTGGATGAACTCAGGCTGGAGACAGTTTTTCAATTGTTCTGTCATTAATGGGTGTAAAATGTGTAAACTCAAACAAAGGTCTCCTATGTGGCTGCAGTGTTGTTGTTTGCCCTTTGGACTGTATCGCATGTTTAATGCCTTGAACCTTGTCGTTAAAAAACAATGCAAACTCATTGCATTTAGTGTTGGAAACTAATTCTGGAGGAAATGGAGTTGGAGGGTTTGTTAATCTGTTCACTGTAGCAAACAGGACACGTGAGTTGTTACTGCTGTGGTTGATGAGCTCTGAGAAGAATATTTCTCTTGCTTTTTCAAAGTTTGATTGAAAACATGCAGATTTTCTTTGTATACCTCATAATGAATTAAGAGTTTAAATTTACGCCATTTTCTTTGCCGCATTCCCTTTCTGTGCCCTGACAGAAGGAGCATTGCTCCACGAAGCCTTCTGCCGCTTCATCACTTTAACCTTAACAGGAGCAATGGCGTCCATAACATTTAAAACACCTGAAGTATAACAATTCATTAAATCATCAACTTGACCTGATGAGGCATTTTCAAACCTGATTGCCTCCATAAACTGTGTCCTGGTGTTATCATTAATGTGTCTCTTCTGAACAACTGTAGGTCCAGCAGCAGCTTTTGGAATCATGGACAGATGGAAAAAGACACAAGAATGATCAGACAGAGCAACATCAATCACAGTGACATCTGAAATATGGACACCCTTTGTAATGACCAGGTCCAGAGTGTGACCTCTGTTATGGGTCGGCTCATTAACATGCTGACAAAGACCAAAAGTATCAAGAATAGTAGAAAGTTCTTTGGCATTTCTGTCAGAAACATTATCCACATGCACGTTAAAATCACCTGATATGATTATTTGTTCATATTCTGTGCAGATAAAGCATTTCAGTAAACTCATCAATAAAATCATGACATTGTTGGGGTGGTTTGTAAAGAACAACATATAAAATAGATGGAGAAAACCTCAACTCCATTTTGAATGCCACATACTCAAATGATGAAAACTCCCCAAGTGATAGTTTCTGGATAAGAATATTATCCTAAAAATAGCACAAACACCACCACCCTTTTTGTTTTCCGCATTTTGGATAAAAATGTGAAATTCGATGGGGTGGATTCAATAAGGACAGCATTTCCAGTCTTACTGTCTAACCATGTTTCTGTTAAAAACATAAAATCAAGCTTATTTGAAATTATAAAATCATTAATTAAAAAGATTTGTTTCCCAAAGACCTGACATTGAACACTGCAAGTTTCAAGTCTGTTTGAGCAGGACTAGACTTTATCTGTTTGCAGGGAATTTGAATCAGGTTTGTCTGATTAGACAAACTAACTGTTATTCTCAAAGTTCAAAGTTCAAAGTTCAAAGTTTTCTTTATTGTCCCTCTTGGGGAAATTAATTTTGCAGCATCATGCTCCTTAAAAAACATACAACATAGAATTACACTTCAACAACTCAAGAGCAGGATCAACAATGGAAATCACTAAAAACCAAGATAAAAATGTGCAAAATGGAATTAAAACATGAATAAAAACATTGTGCAAACAAGCAATTATTGTTGTGCAAAATGATTATAAAGTGCTAGGTGCCATTTAAGTGCCTCACAGCTGTCGGTAAAAACGACATATTTAATCTTTTAGTCCTACAGCCCAGAGCTCTGTAGCGCCGGCCGGAGGACCCCTCTGAGGGGATGGTCTTGGGACTGCGCTATAGCACCAGCCTTCCTCTGCACCTGTCGGCTGTAAATGTCCTTCAGCTGAGCCTGACTCCTCCCCGAAATCTTACTGGCCACTTTAACCAGACTACCCAGTCTGTTTTTGTTGGTCAGGGAGAGGCTTCCAAACCAGGCAGCAATACTGAAGGATAAAACCGATTCAATAAAAGCACGATAAAACAGTGTCATCATTTCAGTGGATACATTAAAACTGTTCATCTTCCTCAGGAAGTATAATCGTTGTTGGACTTTTTTAGAAACAGCATCCACCCAAGGCTCAAAACACAGTTTATTGTCCAGAATGACTCGAGATATTTGTAGCTGTCGACCAGTTCAATGTCTGTGTTCTTGATGACAGTGGCTCTGGGGCAAGGTGGTGATTTGCGGAAGTCTATTTTAATTTCCTTTGTTTTTAACACATTCATATGTAAAAATGAGCGGTCACACCACTGAACAAAGTCATTAAGGACTGGCCCATGATCCTGTTAATCCCCTCTGAGCAGGCTGATGATTGAGTCATCTGCAAACTTTAAAATGTGTCTATCCTTGTACACACTGCGACACTGGTTTGTGTACAGAATGTACAGAAGAGGGAGAGACAGCAGCCTTGGGGTGAACCAGTAGAGGAATAGAGCACATCAGATAAAATACCATTCACTCTAACACACTGAGGTCTGTCTAATAAAAAGTCAATATCCAACCAACCAAGTTAAAATCAAGGTTAAAATCAGCCATAAGTCTCTCTGCCAGCAGGAATGGCTGAATGGTGTTAAAAGCAGAAGTAAAATCAACAAATAAAAGTCTGGCATGTGTCTTGGCTCCATCCAGATGTTTAAGAATAAAGTGCAACAGTATGATGACAGCATCCTCCACTCCTCTCTCAGACCTGTAAGCAAACTGCAATGGGTCTAGCTGTTCCCTGACCTGCAGTAGCACCATGTCTTTAATTATTTTTTCAAAAGTTTTCATAACCAAGGAGGTCAGAGCAACTGGTCTAAAATCATTCAAGGCTTTAGGAGTGTTGCACTTCGCCAAGGGCACAATGACTGAGTGCTTCCAAATTTTGGGGACCTTCTGTTGTAGTAAAGACAGATTAAAAATATGTTGGAAGATGCCACAAAGTTGGTAAGCACACTTTTTTAATGTCTGTCCACAGATGTTGTCTGGCCCTGGGCTTTTGGGTTTGGTGTGAACAATTTAGGCACAGTGTTTACCTCAATAGACACTGATGGAGAGGCTCGAGTCATTGCCCTGATGTCGTCAATCTTATCATTAAAATCCACTGTGTTGAACCGTGTATAAAATACATTTAGTTCATCTGCCAAGTGTTTATCAGAATTAAAACCATCAAGTGCAACTCTGCTGACTTTATCATGTGACCCAATCATTGTTTTCATACCATTCCAGGTTCTTTTTAAGTTGTTACTTCTTAGTTCAGCCTCAATCTTAATCCTTATATCTCAATTTGGCTTTTTAATTTCAGCCCTGATCTCCTTTCTCACAACCCTTTCTGCATTCACATCACCTTCGTTAAATACAGTTTTCCTTTTGATAAGCAGATCTTTCATGTCCTTGAAATCCATGGTTTGTTATTAGGATACACCTTGACTTCCCTGTTTGGGAGAACTGAGTCTTTACAGAAGGAGATGTAACTGCAGACAACATCAGTCAGTTCATCTATGTCAGAACAAGAGTTCTGAAACACTGTCCAGTCTGTGCACTCGAAGCAGCCCTGCAGCGCCAGAGAGCTGTCCTCAGTCCACACCTTTACCTGTTTCCTAACAGGCTTTTCCCTCCTCAGCACCGAGGTGTAGGCGGGCAGAAGGTGGACTGTGTGGTGGTCAGAGGAGCCCAGTGCAGGTCCTGCTTTCGAGATGTAAGCCCCTTTAATGGAGCCGTAGCACAGGTCCAGGGTTTTATTGTGACGTGTTGGACATTTGACATACTGATAAAAACTGTTCAGGGTTTTCTTTAAATTACAGTGGTTAAAATCGCCGAGTATAAAATTGGGAGCAGCAGGTGAGATAGACTGAAGCTTATTTATAGTTTTAAAAACAATGTCAGCCGCAGACTTAGCATCAGCCTTAGGGTGGATATAAACAACAGTCACAAATATCTGGGGGAACTCTCTCGGGAGATAAAGCGGCCTTAAAGACACGGACAGGAGTTCGATGTCCGGGAGACACATCTGCTCTCTTACAGTAATGTTACTGCACCATCTCTGGTTTATGTAGAGACATACCCCTCCTCCCAGTGTTTTGTGTGTCACCTCTCGGTCCCGATCCAGGCGCAGAGGAGCGCCAAAGCCGCTTATTTCCAACGCTGAGTCGCGTCCGCTTCATTTAACCAGGTCTCCGTAAAGCCATAAGACACACATCCCTGTAGTCCGCAGATGGCTCACATTTCCCTGTAGTTCGTCTATTTTATTCCTCAGAGACTGCGTGTTAGCCATGATGATTGAGGGCACGGGATGCGGTTTTCCGCTGCAGCTTCGGGTTCGTTTTTCACGCGCCCGTTTTCCTCGCTTTCTACCTTTTTAACTGGTTTTGTAGAGTTTTGTTGTGCAAATTTCGTAATTCCAGAGGAAGATTCATAGTCTGTGTATTGACACTGGAGTCCGACATACTGTGCAGGTAGCTCCATTGTAATGCCAGTAGGAAATCACGAGTATCTGAATGTTTGTGACTGCTGACTCCAAACAAAGTTTAAAATAACCAATAAAAACAGGGCATAAAAAGTGACTTCCATTCCTCAAGTGCTCAGGAGTCATTAATAAAAACAACAACATAAAAATATCATCTTCCAGGTGGCTAAAAGACTGCTAAAAGACGTTAAACGTTAAAACAGACCGACACGCTCACGCACACAGCTGCAGGTCGCCACAGAACAGCGCCCCCTCCAGCTCCAGCCCTCCTCTCTTCTCAATCTGCGACTTCTGACTGTAGCTATGGAGCTGGGGGGGAGTGTTCTCTCACAGGGCCTCGGGTTGATAAGTGTTTTATGATGACAAAAAGTCCTGGAACAGCAGAGGCCCTCAGTGTCCTAATCGCTGATAGTAGCCTTGATGCTAGTCAAGGCTTTTGGAGCTGGTCTGGGAGGGTGGAGGGTCTGACAGGGGTGCATTGGACACCTATCGGGGTCTCATTTGTTCTGGCCAAGATGGAGATGATAGAACCCGTGACCTGGCCAAGTTAGGTGTGAGGGTATCAACTTAGTTCCAGATTTTACCAACATTTCCAGGTGATCTGGAAATCCCATTAGTGAATCCGGGGATGGGACAGAGATGGTGAGGTCCAGAAGGTGTTGATGTTACTGGGGTCCAGGGTCCTATTGGGGTCCATTTCAGTAGTGCAGGTGTTGATGGTGGTCCAGTCAGAGGAGGATCTTTGGTTGGTGAGGCTGGAGTGTTTTTCTCATTCAGTGGCTGATGGCTTCTCAGAAGACTCTTTCTTTGTTTAAGAGTGCGACCAGAACCATTTAGGTGTCTCAGGAGTGCAGGAGATTATCTGTTAGCCTCCTGACCCCTCCTCTGTTCAGGTGTGGGCCCTTTCCTTTAAACAGGTCCACCGTTGCCAAAACAAGTTGAAGTTATCAATAAAGTGTACTCCTCTTGTCTCGCAGGTCTTGGACAGCCATGTATTTAATGCAAGCAGCCGACTGAATTCATTGATCCTTCTGTCAATGTTTGGGAGTGGTCCACTGATAAAGGATTGCACTTCCAGATTTTCAAGTTTATTTAAAAGCATGGAGAAATCCTTTTTTAAAACCTCTGATTCTCCCTTCCTGGTGTCAACTGCACCCACATGTACAATCAGCTGTTTAATGCCTGTGTGTTTGGACAGGAGTGCTGTTATATCAGGGACCATAGCACTTGGATAGCTGCATGTAACAAAACAACTATAGTTTATGTCCCTGACAGCACCGTCTCCCAGCAACAGGATATCTCTGTCCTTCACTTTTGGCATAGATTCTCTGTCTCTGTTAGCCTGGTGCTTTTCCACAGATTTTTGTGTATCCCGTTTTCCATAGACAAAGTTTTATTTCCTCCATGTTTTACAGTTAAAGAAGAGTTTTCTGGTTCATTCATCAGTGATTCAAATCTGTTTTTAGCTGGATGTCTGGTGATGCTACAAGTGCTCTTGTGATGCCAGCATTCTTTTTTCTTATCCAGTGCTGCTTTGGCTGGGCACCAAGTTTATGCCAGGTGCCATCATTTTGTTTAAATCCCTTTGCTTTGTTCAGCTTTGGGAAGTTTAAATTCACAGTCTTACCACATTGTGTGATCGGGATTGTATCCTGAAGTCCTCTTTCAGATTCCAAAGCAAAAATCTTTGTTTGTAGCACACTGATTTCTTGTTGGTATTTCCAACAATTTTGGCAGAAAGAGTTTGCAGTAGTTGTTTTTATCCCAGACATGTTGAAAAATAGATACTAAGACTCCAGTCGCTCAACAGGTCCAACGTGTTGTTTAAAAAGTAAAAAATAAGTAAGAACATAAAAACATAAAAATCCAGTTAAAAGAAAGTAAAAAGCAATGTAAAAAGTTGATCCTAAATGTGGAGATAACTAAAGAGAAAAGTAAAGCTGGCAGGAGCAAGCAGAGGTGCGACTGCACTCTTCAGAAGCAGGAAAACTAGAGGAAGCAGAGGCCACAGAAAGACCAGAGGAGGAAGAGAGTCCAGAGGAGTCAGAGGCCATAGAGAGAGCAGAGAGGGCAGAGGAGGCAGAGAGACCAGAGGAGGCAGAGGCCAGAGACAGACCAGAGGAGGCATAAGTCACAGAGAGACCAGTGGAGGCAGAGGCCACACAGAGTCCAGTAAAGGCAGAGGCCATAGAGAGACCAGAGGAGGCAGAGGCGACAGAGAGACTAGAGGAGACAGATAAGTCAGAGAGACTAGTGGAGGCAGAGGCCAGAGAGAGAGCAGGGGAGGCAGAGGCCACAGAGAGACGAGTGGAGTCAAAGGCCACTGAGAGACCAGTGGAGGCATAGGAGACAGAGAGACCAGAGGAGGCAGAGGCCACAGAGAGACGAGAGGAGGCAGAGGACACAGAGAGACAAGAGGAGGCAGAGAAGGCAGAGAGACTAGAGGAGGCAGAGGCCACAGAGAGACCAGAGGAGGAAGAGGCGACAGAGAGACTAGAGGAGACAGATAAGTCAGAGAGACTAGTGGAGGTAGAGGCCAGAGAGAGAGCAGAGGAGGCAGAGGCCACAGAGAGACGAGTGGAGTCAAAGGCCACTGAGAGACCAGTGGAGGCATAGGAGACAGAGAGACCAGAGGAGGCAGAGGCCACAGAGAATCCAGAGGAGGCAAAGGCCACAGAGAGACCAGAAGAGGCAGAGTTCACAGAGAGACCAGAGGAGGTAGAGAGAGCAGAGGAGGCAGAGAAGGCAGAGAGACCAGTGGAGGCAGGCGACACAGAGAGACGAGAGGAGGCAGAGGCCACAGAGAGATCAGACGAGGCAAAGTTCACAGAGAGACCAGAGGAGGCAGAGGCCGCAGAGAGACCAGAGGAGGCATAGGCCACAGAGTAACCAGAGGAGGCAGAGGCCGCAGAGTGACCAGAGGAGGCATAGGCCACAGAGTAACCAGAGGAGGCAACGGGGCAGAGAGACCGAGAAGGCAGAGGCCACCGAGAGTTCAGAGAGAGGCAGGGCAGGAGACTAGAGGAAGCAGAGGCCACAGAAAGACCAGAGGAGGAAGAGAGTCCAGAGGAGTCAGAGGCCACAGAGAGAGCAGAGAGGGCAGAGGAGGCAGAGAGACCAGAGGAGGCAGAGGCCAGAGAGAGACCAGACGAGGCATAAGTCACAGAGAGACCAGTGGAGGCAGAGGCCATACAGAGTCCAGTAAAGGCAGAGGCCATAGAGAGACCAGAGGAGGCAGAGAAGGCAGAGAGATTAGAGGAGGCAGAGGCCACAGAGAGACCAGAGGAGGCAGAGGCGACAGAGAGACTAGAGGAGACATATAAGTCAGAAAGACTAGTGGAGGCAGAGGCCAGAGAGAGAGCAGGGAGGCAGAGGCCACAGAGAGACGAGTGGAGTCAAAGGCCACTGAGAGACCAGTGGAGTTATAGGAGACAGAGAGACCAGAGGAGGCAGAGGCCACAGAGAGACGAGAGGAGGCAGAGGACACAGACAGACCAGAGGAGGCATAGGAGGTAGAGAGACCAGAGGAGGCAGAGGAGACAGAGAGACCAGAGAAGGCAGAGGCCACAGAGAGACCAGAGGAAGCAGATTAGGCAGAGAGACCAGAGGAGGCAGAGGCCACAGAAAGACCAGAGGAGGCAGAGAGTCCAGATGAGGCAGAGGCCATAGAGAGACAAGAGGAGGCAGAGGAGGCAGAGAGAACAGAAAAGGCAGATGATACAGAGAGACCAGGGGAGGCAGTGGCCACAGAGAGATCAGAGAAGGCAGAGGCCACAGTGAGACCAGAGGAGGCAAAGGCCAGAGAGAGACCAGAGGAGGCAGTTAGAGCAGGGGAGGAAGAGGGGACAAAGAGACCAGAGGAGGCAGAGGCCAGAGAGAGACCAGAGGAGGCAGAGGCCACAGTGAGAGCAGAGGGGGCAGAGGCCATCGAGAGTTCAGAGGAGGCAGAAAGACAGAGAGACCAGAGGAGGCAGAGAGACGAGAGAAGGCAGAGGCCACAAAGAGACCAGAGAAGGCATGAGGCCACAGAGAGACCAGAGGAAGCAGAGGCCACAGTGAGACCAGAGGGGCAGAGGCCATCGAGAGTTCAGAGGAGGCAGAAAGACAGAGAGACCAGAGGAGGCAGAGAGACCAGAGGATGCAGAGGAGGCAGAGAGACCAGAGAAGGCAGAGGCCACAAAGAGACCAGAGGAAGCAAAGGCCACAGAGAGACCAGAAGAGGAGGAGGAGGCAGAGAGACCAGAAAAGGCAGATGCAACAGAGAGACCAAAGGAGGCAGCGGCCACAGAGTGACCAGAGGAGGCGAGGCAGAGACCAGAGGAGGCAGAGGCCACCGAGAGATCAGAGCAGGCAGAAAGACAGAGAGACCAGAGGAGGCAGAGATGAGAGGATGCAGAGGAGGCTTAGAGACCAGAGAAGGCAGAGGACACAAAGAGACCAGAGGAGGCAGAGGCAACAGAGAGACCAGAGCAGATAGAGGACACAGAGAGACAAGAGGAGACAGAGAAGGCAGAGAGACTAGATGTGGCAGAGGCCAGAGAGAGACCAGAGAAGGCAGAGGCCACAAAGAGACCAGAGGAGGCAGAGGCCAGAGAGAGATCAGAGGAGGCAGAGACATTTTGACATTTGACAATGCCTTTATTACTAAAATAACAATTGGGAGTTTTTACATAAATATTTACAACCTCAAAAAAATCTTTTCATTTTTTTTCCCAAAATCTCCCCATTTACAAATTCCACTTTTATTTTCATTCATATTCACATTAGAGAATGTTTAGATTAAAACTTTCATTCCCATCAGGCTCACACATAAAGTTTTAAAGCCCCAAAAATGAAAAAAGACTAAACATTCTGTGTTATGCTATAAAAAGATGGTCTACCTTTAACCTTTTTACAAAACATTTTGTCAATAAAATAGGATCAATAGGCACTTTCTTCAACTTTGTTTTTTTCTAGTACACCAAGTTGCCAACTTTACTATTCCATAAAGAAAATTTAGAATAATAACTTTCTTCTTGTTTTCTACTGAGTACTTTGGCCCATACATAAACAATGAAACATTAAATGAATCCATTAGGTCCAGACTCCAAACCTTCACTAACTGCATCAAGTTTTTTTGAGGTGATAACATTACATAAATGCATGCTGGCGGTCACTTCCGAGGTCCGATCAAGTGAAATGTCGTCTTTGATATGTCGTTCTGGGTGGCCCTAGGAGCCAGCGTGCAAAATTTGGAGAGGCTACGACAATGTTAAGGGGTCAAATAGTGTTCAGGGGTCAATGGTCAAAACCCGTTATAAGCTGTGTCTTTAGGAGGCTGAAACTTTTTCCCTTTGCTCTAAAGCCAGCAACCTTTGATATGTCGTTCTGGGTGGCCCCAGGAGCCAGCGTGGAAAATTTGGAGAGGCTACGACATTGGTAAGGGGTCAAAAGGTCAACTAAGGTCTGAGCTATATGCCCTGACAAGAAAGGTGTCTTTTTGATCATAATTCTTTTCCCCTTTGCTCTAGAGCTCTGCGCTTGGGATATGTGATTCAGGGCTACTCCAGGAGCCAGGGTGAAAAATTTAGGATTCCCACATGCCCATTTTGTCAATGTATTCACCTAGTGGGGCGCTGGCAATCACTTCCCGAGTCCGATCAAGAGAAATGTGGTCTCCTTTTTCTCGACACAGTATGTGGAAGCGTGTGGTTAAAATTGGAGAGGCTACCACATTGTTAAGGGACCTTTTCACACAAAACACCTAAAACCTTGCCCAAAGGGCCCAGACACAAGCATTTCCACTGGGAACACATGACAGTGCCATTTAGAGCTCCAAAAGACCATGTTTTGGCCAAATGCAGCTGCTACATGGCTCTGCTCAGACACAGGCACAATACACTGGAATGTGGGTTCTAAGCTTGAGTATTGCAAACTAACTAAAAGTCCAATTGCATTCAAACCAGCTGTGCCTTGTAGGGCCAGGGCCAAGCTACAAGAGGCACTTGGAATTTCCCCTCCATCACCTTCGGTTCAAAAGTAATGCCAGTTTTCTTTTATTGCTTTAAAATGCTTTTCAGCTCGAGAGAAGGCCATTTTAGACCTTTTCACACAAAACACCTAAAACCTTGCCCAAAGGGCCCAGACACAAGCATTTCCACTGGGAACACATGACAGTGCCATTTAGAGCTCCAAAAGACCATGTTTTGGCCAAATGCAGCTGCTACATGGCTCTGCTCATACACAGGCACAATACACTGGAATGTGGGTTCTAAGCTTGAGTATTGCAAACTAAATAAAAGTCAATTGCATTCAAACCAGCTGTGCCTTGTAGGGCCAGGGCCAAGCTACAAGAGGCACTTGGAATTTCCCTCCATCACCTTCGGTTCAAAAGTAATGCCAGTTTTCTTTTATTGCTTTAAAATGCTTTTCAGCTCGAGAGAAGGCCATTTTGACCTTTTCACAGAAACACCTAAAACCTTGCCCAAAGGGCCCAGACACAAGCATTTCCACTGGGAACACATGACAGTGCCATTTAGAGCTCCAAAATACCATGTTTTGGCCAAATGCAGCTGCTACATGGCTCTGCTCAGACACAGGCACAATACACTGGAATGTGGGTTCTAAGCTTGAGTATTGCAAACTAACTAAAAGTCCAATTGCATTCAAACCAGCTGTGCCTTGTAGGGCCAGGGCCAAGCTACAAGAGGCACTTGGAATTTCCCCTCCATCACCTTCGGTTCAAAAATAATGCCAGTTTTCTTTTTATTGCTTTAAAATGCTTTTCAGCTCAAGAGAAGGCCATTTTGACATTTTAACAAGAAACACCTAAAACCTTGCCCAAAGGGCCCAGACACAAGCATTTCCACTGGGAACACATGACAGTGCCATTTAGAGCTCCAAAATACCATGTTTTGGCCAAATGCAGCTGCTACATGGCTCTGCTCAGACACAGGCACAATACACTGGAATGTGGGTTCTAAGCTTGAGTATTGCAAACTAACTAAAAGTCAATTGCATTCAAACCAGCTGTGCCTTGTAGGGCCAGGGCCAAGCTACAAGAGGCATTTGGAATTTCCCTCCATCACCTTCGGTTCAAAAGTAATGCCAGTTTTGTTTTATTGCTTTAAAATGCTTTTCAGCTCGAGAGAAGGCCATTTTGACCTTTTCACACAAAACACCTAAAACCTTGCCCAAAGGGCCCAGACACAAGCATTTCCACTGGGAACACATGACAGTGCCATTTAGAGCTCCAAAATACCATGTTTTGGCCAAATGCAGCTGCTACATGGCTCTGCTCAGACACAGGCACAATACACTGGAATGTGGGTTCTAAGCTTGAGTATTGCAAACTAACTAAAAGTCCAATTGCAATCAAACCAGCTGTGCCTTGTAGGGCCAGGGCCAAGCTACAAGAGGCACTTGGAATTTCCCTCCATCACCTTCGGTTCAAAAGTAATGCCAGTTTTCTTTTTATTGCTTTAAAATGCTTTTCAGCTCGAGAGAAGGCCATTTTTGACCTTTTCACAAGAAACACCTAAAACCTTGCCCAAAGGGCCCAGACACAAGCATTTCCACTGGGAACACATGACAGTGCCATTTAGAGCTCCAAAGACCTATTTTGGCCAAATGCACCTGCTACATGGCTCTGCTCAGACACAGGCACAATACACTGGAATGTGGGTTCTAAGCTTGAGTATTGCAAACTAACTAAAAGTCCAATTGCATTCAAACCAGCTGTGCCTTGTAGGGCCAGGGCCAAGCTACAAGAGGCACTTGGAATTTCCCCTCCATCACCTTCGGTTCAAAAGTAATGCCAGTTTTCTTTTTATTGCTTTAAAATGCTTTTCAGCTCGAGAGAAGGCCATTTTTTACACAAAACATCTAAAACCTTGCCCAAAGGGCCCAGACACAAGCATTTCCACTGGGAACACATGACAGTGCCATTTAGAGCTCCAAAATACCATGTTTTGGCCAAATGCAGCTGCTACATGGCTCTGCTCAGACACAGGCACAATACACTGGAATGTGGGTTCTAAGCTTGAGTATTGCAAACTAACTAAAAGTCCAATTGCATTAAAACCAGCTGTGCCTTGTAGGGCCAGGGCCAAGCTACAAGAGGCACTTGGAATTTCCCCTCCATCACCTTCGGTTCAAAAGTAATGCCAGTTTTCTTTTTATTGCTTTAAAATGCTTTTCAGCTCGAGAGAAGGTCATTTTTGACCTTTTCACACAAAACACCTAAAACCTTGCCCAAAGGGCCCAGACACAAGCATTTCCACTGGGAACACATGACAGTGCCATTTAGAGCTCCAAAAGACCATGTTTTGGCCAAATGCAGCTGCTACATGGCTCTGCTCAGGCACAATACACTGGAATGTGGGTTCTAAGCTTGAGTATTGCAAACTAACTAAAAGTCCAATTGCATTCAAACCAGCTGTGCCTTGTAGGGCCAGGGCCAAGCTACAAGAGGCACTTGGAATTTCCCCTCCATCACCTTCGGTTCAAAAGTAATGCCAGTTTTCTTTTTATTGCTTTAAAATGCTTTTCAGCTCGAGAGAAAGCCATTTTTGACCTTTTCACAAGAAACACCTAAAACCTTGCCCAAAGGGCCCAGACACAAGCATTTCCACTGGGAACACATGACAGTGCCATTTAGAGCTCCAAATACCATGTTTTGGCCAAATGCAGCTGCTACATGGCTCTGCTCAGACACAGGCACAATACACTGGAATGTGGGTTCTAAGCTTGAGTATTGCAAACTAACTAAAAGTCCAATTGCATTCAAACCAGCTGTGCCTTGTAGGGCCAGGGCCAAGCTACAAGAGGCACTTGGAATTTCCCCTCCATCACCTTCGGTTCAAAAGTAATGCCAGTTTTCTTTTTATTGCTTTAAAATGCTTTTCAGCTCGAGAGAAGGCCATTTTGACCTTTTCACAGAAACACCTAAAACCTTGCCCAAAGGGCCCAGACACAAGCATTTCCACTGGGAACACATGACAGTGCCATTTAGAGCTCCAAAAGACCATGTTTTGGCCAAATGCAGCTGCTACATGGCTCTGCTCAGACACAGGCACAATACACTGGAATGTGGGTTCTAAGCTTGAGTATTGCAAACTAACTAAAAGTCCAATTGCATTCAAACCAGCTGTGCCTTGTAGGGCCAGGGCCAAGCTACAAGAGGCACTTGGAATTTCCCCTCCATCACCTTCGGTTCAAAAGTAATGCCAGTTTGTTTTTATTGCTTTAAAATGCTTTTCAGCTCGAGAGAAGGTCATTTTTGACCTTTTCACACAAAACACCTAAAACCTTGCCCAAAGGGCCCAGACACAAGCATTTCCACTGGGAACACATGACAGTGCCATTTAGAGCTCCAAAATACCATGTTTTGGCCAAATGCAGCTGCTACATGGCTCTGCTCAGACACAGGCACAATACACTGGAATGTGGGTTCTAAGCTTGAGTATTGCAAACTAACTAAAAGTCCAATTGCATTAAAACCAGCTGTGCCTTGTAGGGCCAGGGCCAAGCTACAAGAGGCACTTGGAATTTCCCCTCCATCACCTTCGGTTCAAAAGTAATGCCAGTTTTCTTTTTATTGCTTTAAAATGCTTTTCAGCTCAAGAAAGCCTTTTGACCTTTTCACAAGAAACACCTAAAACCTTGCCCAAAGGGCCCAGACACAAGCATTTCCACTGGGAACACATGACAGTGCCATTTAGAGCTCCAAAATACCATGTTTTGGCCAAATGCAGCTGCTACATGGCTCTGCTCAGACACAGGCACAATACACTGGAATGTGGGTTCTAAGCTTGAGTATTATAAAAACTAACTAAAAGTCCAATTGCATTCAAACCAGCTGTGCCTTGTAGGGCCAGGGCCAAGCTACAAGAGGCACTTGGAATTTCCCTTCATCACCTTCGGTTCAAAAGTAATGCAAGTTTTCTTTTTATTGCTTTAAAATGCTTTTCAGCTCGAGAGAAGGCCATTTTTGACCTTTTCACACGAAACACCTAAAACCTTGCCCAAAGGGCCCAGACACAAGCATTTCCACTGGGAACACATGACAGTGCCATTTAGAGCTCCAAAAGACCATGTTTTGGCCAAATGCAGCTGCTACATGGCTCTGCTCAGACACAGGCACAATACACTGGAATGTGGGTTCTAAGCTTGAGTATTGCAAACTAACTAAAAGTCCAATTGCATTCAAACCAGCTGTGCCTTGTAGGGCCAGGGCCAAGCTACAAGAGGCACTTGGAATTTCCCCTCCATCACCTTCGGTTCAAAAGTAATGCCAGTTTTGTTTTTATTGCTTTAAAATGCTTTTCAGCTCGAGAGAAGGCCATTTTGACCTTTTCACACAAAACACCTAAAACCTTGCCCAAAGGGCCCAGACACAAGCATTTCCACTGGGAACACATGACAGTGCCATTTAGAGCTCCAAAAGACCATGTTTTGGCCAAATGCAGCTGCTACATGGCTCTGCTCAGACACAGGCACAATACACTGGAATGTGGGTTCTAAGCTTGAGTATTGCAAACTAACTAAAAGTCAATTGCATTCAAACCAGCTGTGCCTTGTAGGGCCAGGGCCAAGCTACAAGAGGCACTTGGAATTTCCCTCCATCACCTTCGGTTCAAAAGTAATGCCAGTTTTCTTTTTATTGCTTTAAAATGCTTTTCAGCTCGAGAGAAGGCCATTTTGACCTTTTCACACAAACACCTAAAACCTTGCCCAAAGGGCCCAGACACAAGCATTTCCACTGGGAACACATGACAGTGCCATTTAGAGCTCCAAATACCATGTTTTGGCCAAATGCAGCTGCTACATGGCTCTGCTCAGACACAGGCACAATACACTGGAATGTGGGTTCTAAGCTTGAGTATTGCAAACTAACTAAAAGTCCAATTGCATTAAAACCAGCTGTGCCTTGTAGGGCCAGGCCAAGCTACAAGAGGCACTTGGAATTTCCCCTCCATCACCTTCGGTTTAAAAGTAATGCCAGTTTTCTTTTTATTGCTTTAAAATGCTTTTCAGCTTGAGAGAAGGCCATTTTTGACCTTTTTTACAAAAACACCTAAAACCTTGCCCAAAGGGCCCAGACACAAGCATTTCCACTGGGAACACATGACAGTGCCATTTAGAGCTCCAAAATACCATGTTTTGGCCAAATGCAGCTGCTACATGGCTCTGCTCAGACACAGGCACAATACACTGGAATGTGGGTTCTAAGCTTGAGTATTGCAAACTAACTAAAAGTCCAATTGCATTCAAACCAGCTGTGCCTTGTAGGGCCAGGGCCAAGCTACAAGAGGCACTTGGAATTTCCCCTCCATCACCTTCGGTTCAAAAGTAATGCCAGTTTTCTTTTATTGCTTTAAAATGCTTTTCAGCTCGAGAGAAGGCCATTTTTGACCTTTTCACAAGAAACACCTAAAACCTTGCCCAAAGGGCCCAGACACAAGCATTTCCACTGGGAACACATGACAGTGCCATTTAGAGCTCCAAAAGACCAGGTTTTGGCCAAATGCAGCTGCTACATGGCTCTGCTCAGACACAGGCACAATACACTGGAATGTGGGTTCTAAGCTTGAGTATTGCAAACTAACTAAAAGTCCAATTGCATTCAAACCAGCTGTGCCTTGTAGGGCCAGGGCCAAGCTACAAGAGGCACTTGGAATTTCCCCTCCATCACCTTCGGTTCAAAAGTAATGCCAGTTTTGTTTTTATTGCTTTAAAATGCTTTTCAGCTCGAGAGAAGGTCATTTTTGACCTTTTCACACAAAACACCTAAAACCTTGCCCAAAGGGCCCAGACACAAGCATTTCCACTGGGAACACATGACAGTGCCATTTAGAGCTCCAAAATACCATGTTTTGGCCAAATGCAGCTGCTACATGGCTCTGCTCAGACACAGGCACAATACACTGGAATGTGGGTTCTAAGCTTGAGTATTGCAAACTAACTAAAAGTCCAATTGCATTCAAAAACAGCTGTGCCTTGTAGGGCCAGGGCCAAGCTACAAGAGGCACTTGGAATTTCCCCTCCATCACCTTCGGTTCAAAAGTAATGCCAGTTTTCTTTTTATTGCTTTAAAATGCTTTTCAGCTCGAGAGAAGGCCGTTTTTGACCTTTTCACGAAACACCTAAAACCTTGCCCAAAGGGCCCAGACACAAGCATTTCCACTGGGAACACATGACAGTGCCATTTAGAGCTCCAAAAGACCAGGTTTTGGCCAAATGCAGCTGCTACATGGCTCTGCTCAGACACAGGCACAATACACTGGAATGTGGGTTCTAAGCTTGAGTATTGCAAACTAACTAAAAGTCCAATTGCATTCAAACCAGCTGTGCCTTGTAGGGCCAGGGCCAAGCTACAAGAGGCACTTGGAATTTCCCCTCCATCACCTTCGGTTCAAAAGTAATGCCAGTTTTCTTTTTATTGCTTTAAAATGCTTTTCAGCTCGAGAAATGGCCATTTTTGACCTTTTCACACGAAACACCTAAAACCTTGCCCAAAGGGCCCAGACACAAGCATTTCCACTGGGAACACATGACAGTGCCATTTAGAGCTCCAAAAGACCATGTTTTGGCCAAATGCAGCTGCTACATGGCTCTGCTCAGACACAGGCACAATACACTGGAATGTGGGTTCTAAGCTTGAGTATTGCAAACTAACTAAAAGTCCAATTGACTTCAAACCAGCTGTGCCTTGTAGGGCCAGGCCAAGCTACAAGAGGCACTTGGAATTTCCCCTCCATCACCTTCGGTTCAAAAGTAATGCCAGTTTTCTTTTTATTGCTTTAAAATGCTTTTCAGCTCGAGAGAAGGCCATTTTGACTTTTTCACACGAAACACCTAAAACCTTGCCCAAAGGGCCCAGACACAAGCATTTCCACTGGGAACACATGACAGTGCCATTTAGAGCTCCAAAAGACCATGTTTTGGCCAAATGCAGCTGCTACATGGCTCTGCTCAGACACAGGCACAATACACTGGAATGTGGGTTCTAAGCTTGAGTATTGCAAACTAACTAAAAGTCCAATTGCATTCAAAAGCAGCTGTGCCTTGTAGGGCCAGGGCCAAGCTACAAGAGGCACTTGGAATTTCCCCTCCATCACCTTCGGTTCAAAAGTAATGCCAGTTTTCTTTTTATTGCTTTAAAATGCTTTTCAGCTCGAGAGAAGGCCATTTTTGACCTTTTCACACAAAACACCTAAAACCTTGCCCAAAGGGCCCAGACACAAGCATTTCCACTGGGAACACATGACAGTGCCATTTAGAGCTCCAAAATACCATGTTTTGGCCAAATGCAGCTGCTACATGGCTCTGCTCAGACACAGGCACAATACACTGGAATGTGGGTTCTAAGCTTGAGTATTGCAAACTAACTAAAAGTCCAATTGCATTCAAACCAGCTGTGCCTTGTAGGGCCAGGGCCAAGCTACAAGAGGCACTTGGAATTTCCCCTCCATCACCTTCGGTTCAAAAGTAATGCCAGTTTTCTTTTTATTGCTTTAAAATGCTTTTCAGCTCGAGAGAAGGCCATTTTGACCTTTTCACACAAAACACCTAAAACCTTGCCCAAAGGGCCCAGACACAAGCATTTCCACTGGGAACACATGACAGTGCCATTTAGAGCTCCAAAATACCAGGTTTTGGCCAAATGCAGCTGCTACATGGCTCTGCTCAGACACAGGCACAATACACTGGAATGTGGGTTCTAAGCTTGAGTATTGCAAACTAACTAAAAGTCCAATTGCATTCAAACCAGCTGTGCCTTGTAGGGCCAGGGCCAAGCTACAAGAGGCACTTGGAATTTCCCCTCCATCACCTTCGGTTCAAAAGTAATGCCAGTTTTCTTTTTATTGCTTTAAAATGCTTTTCAGCTCGAGAGAAGGCCATTTTTGACCTTTTCACAAGAAACACCTAAAACCTTGCCCAAAGGGCCCAGACACAAGCATTTCCACTGGGAACACATGACAGTGCCATTTAGAGCTCCAAAATACCAGGTTTTGGCCAAATGCAGCTGCTACATGGCTCTGCTCAGACACAGGCACAATACACTGGAATGTGGGTTCTAAGCTTGAGTATTGCAAACTAACTAAAAGTCCAATTGCATTCAAAGCAGCTGTGCCTTGTAGGGCCAGGGCCAAGCTACAAGAGGCACTTGGAATTTCCCCTCCATCACCTTCGGTTCAAAAGTAATGCCAGTTTTCTTTTTATTGCTTTAAAATGCTTTTCAGCTCGAGAGAAGGCCGTTTTTGACCTTTTCACACACGAAACACCTAAAACCTTGCCCAAAGGGCCCAGACACAAGCATTTCCACTGGGAACACATGACAGTGCCATTTAGAGCTCCAAAGACCAGGTTTTGGCCAAATGCAGCTGCTACATGGCTCTGCTCAGACACAGGCACAATACACTGGAATGTGGGTTCTAAGCTTGAGTATTGCAAACTAACTAAAAGTCCAATTGCATTCAAAGCAGCTGTGCCTTGTAGGGCCAGGGCCAAGCTACAAGAGGCACTTGGAATTTCCCCTCCATCACCTTCGGTTCAAAAGTAATGCCAGTTTTCTTTTTATTGCTTTAAAATGCTTTTCAGCTCGAGAGAAGGCCGTTTTGACCTTTTCACACGAAACACCTAAAACCTTGCCCAAAGGGCCCAGACACAAGCATTTCCACTGGGAACACATGACAGTGCCATTTAGAGCTCCAAAAGACCAGGTTTTGGCCAAATGCAGCTGCTACATGGCTCTGCTCAGACACAGGCACAATACACTGGAATGTGGGTTCTAAGCTTGAGTATTGCAAACTAACTAAAAGTCCAATTGCATTCAAAGCAGCTGTGCCTTGTAGGGCCAGGGCCAAGCTACAAGAGGCACTTGGAATTTCCCTCCATCACCTTCGGTTCAAAAGTAATGCCAGTTTTCTTTTTATTGCTTTAAAATGCTTTTCAGCTCGAGAAGGCCGTTTTTGACCTTTTCACACGAAACACCTAAAACCTTGCCCAAAGGGCCCAGACACAAGCATTTCCACTGGGAACACATGACAGTGCCATTTAGAGCTCCAAAGACCAGGTTTTGGCCAAATGCAGCTGCTACATGGCTCTCTCAGACACAGGCACAATACACTGGAATGTGGGTTCTAAGCTTGAGTATTGCAAACTAACTAAAAGTCCAATTGCATTCAAAGCAGCTGTGCCTTGTAGGGCCAGGGCCAAGCTACAAGAGGCACTTGGAATTTCCCCTCCATCACCTTCGGTTCAAAAGTAATGCCAGTTTTCTTTTTATTGCTTTAAAATGCTTTTCAGCTCGAGAGAAGGCCGTTTTGACCTTTTCACACGAAACACCTAAAACCTTGCCCAAAGGGCCCAGACACAAGCATTTCCACTGGGAACACATGACAGTGCCATTTAGAGCTCCAAAAGACCAGGTTTTGGCCAAATGCAGCTGCTACATGGCTCTGCTCAGACACAGGCACAATACACTGGAATGTGGGTTCTAAGCTTGAGTATTGCAAACTAACTAAAAGTCAATTGCATTCAAAGCAGCTGTGCCTTGTAGGGCCAGGGCCAAGCTACAAGAGGCACTTGGAATTTCCCTCCATCACCTTCGGTTCAAAAGTAATGCCAGTTTTCTTTTATTGCTTTAAAATGCTTTTCAGCTCGAGAGAAGGCCGTTTTGACCTTTTCACACGAAACACCTAAAACCTTGCCCAAAGGGCCCAGACACAAGCATTTCCACTGGGAACACATGACAGTGCCATTTAGAGCTCCAAAAGACCAGGTTTTGGCCAAATGCAGCTGCTACATGGCTCTGCTCAGACACAGGCACAATACACTGGAATGTGGGTTCTAAGCTTGAGTATTGCAAACTAACTAAAAGTCCAATTGCATTCAAAGCAGCTGTGCCTTGTAGGGCCAGGGCCAAGCTACAAGAGGCACTTGGAATTTCCCCTCCATCACCTTCGGTTCAAAAGTAATGCCAGTTTTCTTTTTATTGCTTTAAAATGCTTTTCAGCTCGAGAGAAGGCCGTTTTGACCTTTTCACGAAACACCTAAAACCTTGCCCAAAGGGCCCAGACACAAGCATTTCCACTGGGAACACATGACAGTGCCATTTAGAGCTCAAAAGACCAGGTTTTGGCCAAATGCAGCTGCTACATGGCTCTGCTCAGACACAGGCACAATACACTGGAATGTGGGTTCTAAGCTTGAGTATTGCAAACTAACTAAAAGTCCAATTGCATTCAAAGCAGCTGTGCCTTGTAGGGCCAGGGCCAAGCTACAAGAGGCACTTGGAATTTCCCCTCCATCACCTTCGGTTCAAAAGTAATGCCAGTTTTCTTTTTATTGCTTTAAAATGCTTTTCAGCTCGAGAGAAGGCCGTTTTGACCTTTTCACACGAAACACCTAAAACCTTGCCCAAAGGGCCCAGACACAAGCATTTCCACTGGGAACACATGACAGTGCCATTTAGAGCTCCAAAAGACCAGGTTTTGGCCAAATGCAGCTGCTACATGGCTCTGCTCAGACACAGGCACAATACACTGGAATGTGGGTTCTAAGCTTGAGTATTGCAAACTAACTAAAAGTCCAATTGCATTCAAAGCAGCTGTGCCTTGTAGGGCCAGGGCCAAGCTACAAGAGGCACTTGGAATTTCCCTCCATCACCTTCGGTTCAAAAGTAATGCCAGTTTTCTTTTTATTGCTTTAAAATGCTTTTCAGCTCGAGAGAAGGCCGTTTTGACCTTTTCACGAAACACCTAAAACCTTGCCCAAAGGGCCCAGACACAAGCATTTCCACTGGGAACACATGACAGTGCCATTTAGAGCTCCAAAAGACCAGGTTTTGGCCAAATGCAGCTGCTACATGGCTCTGCTCAGACACAGGCACAATACACTGGAATGTGGGTTCTAAGCTTGAGTATTGCAAACTAACTAAAAGTCCAATTGCATTCAAAGCAGCTGTGCCTTGTAGGGCCAGGGCCAAGCTACAAGAGGCACTTGGAATTTCCCCTCCATCACCTTCGGTTCAAAAGTAATGCCAGTTTTCTTTTTATTGCTTTAAAATGCTTTTCAGCTCGAGAGAAGGCCGTTTTGACCTTTTCACGAAACACCTAAAACCTTGCCCAAAGGGCCCAGACACAAGCATTTCCACTGGGAACACATGACAGTGCCATTTAGAGCTCAAAGACCAGGTTTTGGCCAAATGCAGCTGCTACATGGCTCTGCTCAGACACAGGCACAATACACTGGAATGTGGGTTCTAAGCTTGAGTATTGCAAACTAACTAAAAGTCCAATTGCATTCAAAGCAGCTGTGCCTTGTAGGGCCAGGGCCAAGCTACAAGAGGCACTTGGAATTTCCCCTCCATCACCTTCGGTTCAAAAGTAATGCCAGTTTTCTTTTTATTGCTTTAAAATGCTTTTCAGCTCGAGAGAAGGCCGTTTTGACCTTTTCACACGAAACACCTAAAACCTTGCCCAAAGGGCCCAGACACAAGCATTTCCACTGGGAACACATGACAGTGCCATTTAGAGCTCCAAAAGACCAGGTTTTGGCCAAATGCAGCTGCTACATGGCTCTGCTCAGACACAGGCACAATACACTGGAATGTGGGTTCTAAGCTTGAGTATTGCAAACTAACTAAAAGTCCAATTGCATTCAAAGCAGCTGTGCCTTGTAGGGCCAGGGCCAAGCTACAAGAGGCACTTGGAATTTCCCTCCATCACCTTCGGTTCAAAAGTAATGCCAGTTTTCTTTTTATTGCTTTAAAATGCTTTTCAGCTCGAGAGAAGGCCGTTTTGACCTTTTCACACGAAACACCTAAAACCTTGCCCAAAGGGCCCAGACACAAGCATTTCCACTGGGAACACATGACAGTGCCATTTAGAGCTCAAAAGACCAGGTTTTGGCCAAATGCAGCTGCTACATGGCTCTGCTCAGACACAGGCACAATACACTGGAATGTGGGTTCTAAGCTTGAGTATTGCAAACTAACTAAAAGTCCAATTGCATTCAAAGCAGCTGTGCCTTGTAGGGCCAGGGCCAAGCTACAAGAGGCACTTGGAATTTCCCCTCCATCACCTTCGGTTCAAAAGTAATGCCAGTTTTCTTTTATTGCTTTAAAATGCTTTTCAGCTCGAGAGAAGGCCGTTTTGACCTTTTCACACTAAACACCTAAAACCTTGCCCAAAGGGCCCAGACACAAGCATTTCCACTGGGAACACATGACAGTGCCATTTAGAGCTCCAAAAGACCAGGTTTTGGCCAAATGCAGCTGCTACATGGCTCTGCTCAGACACAGGCACAATACACTGGAATGTGGGTTCTAAGCTTGAGTATTGCAAACTAACTAAAAGTCCAATTGCATTCAAAGCAGCTGTGCCTTGTAGGGCCAGGGCCAAGCTACAAGAGGCACTTGGAATTTCTCCATCACCTTCGGTTCAAAAGTAATGCCAGTTTTCTTTTTATTGCTTTAAAATGCTTTTCAGCTCGAGAGAAGGCCGTTTTTGACCTTTTCACACGAAACACCTAAAACCTTGCCCAAAGGGCCCAGACACAAGCATTTCCACTGGGAACACATGACAGTGCCATTTAGAGCTCCAAAAGACCAGGTTTTGGCCAAATGCAGCTGCTACATGGCTCTGCTCAGACACAGGCACAATACACTGGAATGTGGGTTCTAAGCTTGAGTATTGCAAACTAACTAAAAGTCCAATTGCATTCAGAGCAGCTGTGCCTTGTAGGGCCAGGGCCAAGCTACAAGAGGCACTTGAATTTCCTCCATCACCTTCGGTTCAAAAGTAATGCCAGTTTTCTTTTATTGCTTTAAAATGCTTTTCAGCTCGAGAGAAGGCCGTTTTTGACCTTTTCACACGAAACACCTAAAACCTTGCCCAAAGGGCCCAGACACAAGCATTTCCACTGGGAACACATGACAGTGCCATTTAGAGCTCCAAAAGACCAGGTTTTGGCCAAATGCAGCTGCTACATGGCTCTGCTCAGACACAGGCACAATACACTGGAATGTGGGTTCTAAGCTTGAGTATTGCAAACTAACTAAAAGTCCAATTGCATTCAAAGCAGCTGTGCCTTGTAGGGCCAGGGCCAAGCTACAAGAGGCACTTGGAATTTCCTCCATCACCTTCGGTTCAAAAGTAATGCCAGTTTTCTTTTATTGCTTTAAAATGCTTTTCAGCTCGAGAGAAGGCCGTTTTGACCTTTTCACACTAAACACCTAAAACCTTGCCCAAAGGGCCCAGACACAAGCATTTCCACTGGGAACACATGACAGTGCCATTTAGAGCTCCAAAAGACCAGGTTTTGGCCAAATGCAGCTGCTACATGGCTCTGCTCAGACACAGGCACAATACACTGGAATGTGGGTTCTAAGCTTGAGTATTGCAAACTAACTAAAAGTCCAATTGCATTCAAAGCAGCTGTGCCTTGTAGGGCCAGGGCCAAGCTACAAGAGGCACTTGAATTTCCTCCATCACCTTCGGTTCAAAAGTAATGCCAGTTTTCTTTTATTGCTTTAAAATGCTTTTCAGCTCGAGAGAAGGCCGTTTTGACCTTTTCACACGAAACACCTAAAACCTTGCCCAAAGGGCCCAGACACAAGCATTTCCACTGGGAACACATGACAGTGCCATTTAGAGCTCCAAAAGACCAGGTTTTGGCCAAATGCAGCTGCTACATGGCTCTGCTCAGACACAGGCACAATACACTGGAATGTGGGTTCTAAGCTTGAGTATTGCAAACTAACTAAAAGTCCAATTGCATTCAAAGCAGCTGTGCCTTGTAGGGCCAGGGCCAAGCTACAAGAGGCACTTGGAATTTCTCCATCACCTTCGGTTCAAAAGTAATGCCAGTTTTCTTTTTATTGCTTTAAAATGCTTTTCAGCTCGAGAGAAGGCTGTTTTTGACCTTTTCACACGAAACACCTAAAACCTTGCC
>JALDNG010000944.1:0-75898 GCA_024349245.1 Neodontobutis hainanensis | reverse complement strand
ATCTATCTCTGAGAGATTATACATCGATATCAAGCATAAAATGGACAAGTTTTGACACAAACCTATATTGTTTGTTTTTTTGTTTTTCAATTTAATGCCTGGTAAAGAATGAAATCCTACACGTTTCACTCTATATAAACCTAGATGAGAGATTTCAAAGAATCAATTTTCATCCATGCTTCAGTAGATCATGATTAGTTAAACGCACACGAACATTTTTCAAACTGAGTTACATCTGTGTATGTTTTCAACAAAAATCTTTCGTTGAAAATTATGATGCAGATTGTATTATCATCCGGATTCCTATGTGGTCTGCCCTTGTGAGGTTTGCACCCATTATAACTCCCACTCCATCCTTTACCTAAGAGGACTGCATTACCTAAATCGCATTGAGTTCTTTGGAAGAAAACACTCTCGCACATCGATTCCTAAGGCTTTAGAGAATAAACCTTTGCATATCTCCAAATTTATAACATATATATTAACGCCGTAAGCTCCGAGCTTACAACGTCGCGAAGGGATTTATTACTGATGGATTTAAAAAGGTATCTTAAAAGCTGTGAAATTCAAAACTCATGACTCATATTATTTTTAAAACGTTAAAATCTTAATAGGATTTTTACTCTCGATAAAAATTTAATATAGATCATAACTCTTTCGATACTAACACAAGAAAGTCAAATATAGGCTATTGTAGAAGGTCTAAATCAACAATTCTGAAAAATAACATAACTATTCTGATACTTTGAATAAATTCCTCCCACTTGAAAATAACATAAAATAAAAAAAATTAAAATTTTGATCTAACGACACGTGAATTTTTTTTATTTTGTTTTATTTCATTTATAAAATGTCCTAAAATGCATCCATAACTATGCTTAACCGCCTTTTAACCTCATACACAAATATATATGAATAAAGTGTCTTCAAAATTAAATAAACTGTTGTTTCAGTTTATTTTCTCATAAGTGTTATATTAAAGTCCTTGGTTCGAGTTGAATGGTCATGCTTCGATTTTCAAACCTTCCTTTTGATTTATCACAGAATACATTCTTTAAATATTTCAAAAAAACACCAGAATGACTCGTAAATGTTCAGTTAACGACTAATTTATTAATTTACTCTTTATAAGAAGAAGAGAGAAACTTTAAAATAGTTCTTAAAGTGGAGAATTATAAATAAAGATGTTCTAATTGTTTGATAATTTTCTGTTTCCCATGGAACTCTATGGCCGAAATACCCCCACTTATAGTTAAATCAAAGACTGTCTAGTGTATGGGACAAAGCTTTGTTATCTATATTTCACCACTTAATATTTAGACTGAAATAATGAACGATAAAATTGACCACGAAAAAAGATTTCAATTCAGTCCCCAATTTTAAGAGACTAATTTATCTGAGTTGGATAGGTGTATTTAAGAGTAAGAATAAATGGGATGAGTATCAAACAAATAGTCATATCTTTACCGGTCACAATCCATGGTATAAGTGTACAGATCTGGTTTCTGGTAGATTATTTACACTAAAAATGAGATAACTTTTTAGAGGGAGATGGAATATTGAACATTCTAATGGTAAATTACTCAAATGAATGAAAAATCGTTCATGATAAAAAATATGTAATTTTTTTTCTTAATTATGATTTATTTTTGTTAAATGTTTGATGAATTATACAAAATCAAAATTTTTCGTTATATGTAATAATTTTTAAAAAGAATGAGAGTAAAATGAATTCATCATGCGTGTACCGGACATGGTATTTAAAGGAGGCCGAGTACAGATACACACCAAACTATAAAAAATTAAAGAACTTTAACATACCAAAAACACTTGCGAATGACTGCTCTCATTAATCAGGATTTTAAAGGCCATCTAACTGCAGTGTTTAATAATTCTACCAGTGAGTTAATTATTCTGAACAGTTTATATTCTTACTTGGATTCCATAAGGATTGTTCGTCCGAATCGATAAGTAAAAAATAATAAAATACTATAGTTATCACAATTTCTGACTGATATCAGAAATAAATCGAATATTGAAAAAAGACGATTGTGCTAGTTGCATAAAAATCTATCAAAAACAAATTTTTTTCGAAATTTTGTGTGATTCGAAGTGTAAATTTTTTTAATTCATTTCCTCGTGTGCGATAATTTTGCCAACTATTATATTGTGTTTCGTATTAAGATTCTGATATTCGAGTTATCGGAATCAAATACTTTCCATTTATTCTTCATACTTTAATCGAACTTAAATAAACAACACGTATATTGATAGTTTATAATTAATTTGGCTCTGAGTGATGGAGGATAAATGTGAAAAAATGCAAAAAGTCAACAATCGTGCGTTTTTAGGTTAAGTTTGTTGATTATAAACGGCTTAAATTTGAAATATTACAATTTTAAAACTTATCTGTAGTTTTCACTCTGAAATGGTCAGTACTAGGGATACAAGCAAGATAAAGACAAAATAACCAGATATTAACAGTTTAATAAAAAGTTTGAGGACACTTGAAGGCTGCACCACTTGTCACGGGGAATTAAACAAGTAAATTTGACCATTTCAACAATAATAAAGAGCAGAATACCAAATCTTGAAACAATTCAACAATAAGTATCAGAAAATTTAGCGGTAATCACGATAAAAGATATTATCTCATACGTGGTGTGGATCTATGTTGGAGCAGTTTGATAATGAATGTATTCTTAAAGAATGTAGCGAACCCATTTTTGACAATCAGAACTCCAAAATGTAAAATTATCGAAAATTTGAAGAATATGAAAATTTTAGCTCAAAATTCAACCAAAGCTCCGGCTGGTTTAAGACTTAAAAAGAGAAAAAATTCATCCCGAAAACAAACAAGTTTTGATTGTAACGATAATTCTATTTTTAAAAATCATTTTGACTCCTAGTCCAAAAAAAATTTATTTATTGGTGAAACCGACTGATATTTGAAAAGATATGAAATAACATGCGCTAAAATATAACATACAAATGTGTTCGTTTTTAATTAATTTAAGTCTTTATTATTTTATTGGGTGGATATTTTCCTGGCTATAAACTAAGATCGTTTTTTCTTAATCATGCTAAAAATCTATGACCTTTCAAAAAAATTTATGAGTACATTTTACCAGTGAGTTAAAGCTGGAATCATACCTTGATCTTTTAAAGAGCTTTTTGGTCAAGTTTTCGTTCCTGAACTGAAAAAATTTAGTTGTGAAAGCAATATACCCTTTCGAATGTTAGATTATCGACGATGCTCCAGGTAATCATCACGGCTGAGGTAAGTCATATGCCAGCACAAAAGTGAATTATCTATCTCCGAACAAGACAAGCATACAACAACCAACTGATCAATTCGAAAATGCACTCTTCAGAGTGCATTTTCTTAAAATCACTTTTCACCAAGGACTCGACAGGACAGAACAGGACCAAAGATTGAGCTAATTTGTGGGAAATTATAACATTTTTTAAACAACAAAGAGCATCTCTAACTGATTGTCAAAATGAATCACAATCTTTATTATTTGGATATCTAACAAAGTCCTGAAAATATGTCATAGAAATATGGATTTCAATGCAGAAGAGGAAACTGAAAAGGTGACGAATGTGTCGAAAATAAATTATCAAAAACTTAAAAATTGAAATCAGCAGTGAGTATATAAATAAACTTTTCGAAGATGAATTGTAACAGTTTCAAATCAAGATTTGATTGATATCGAAGTATCTCGAGTTGAAGACAAAAGTTAAATCGAGCTTAAAGATCATGATCAACTTTAACTACATCTTGAATATTGTTAAAAAAGAAATGACTGCAGCTTTAAAAAGATTTACAATATAATTAAAATTTTACTTCCCTGGAATAAGACAGAAAAAGCTCACAAAGTCAACCGCCTCCACCGAGCACTTGCCTGTCATAACGAACAAGAAAAAATCTGCCCAAATAAACATTAACGGGTTCATAAAAACAAAATCTACACCACTGTATAAATTTCAACAGTTAGACAGATATAAATTTAGAACTAAGATTGTTAAAATACTCAAAAATTATTCTTATACGTCTTTTATATTTATAGAAACTAAATATTTTTACTTTAATTATTTTATTTTTTCTTCTTAAAACCGAGGTTGAAGGATCCCATTTGAAACTCGACAACTGACTATATTAAGCCTAATAAGCAAAACAAATTAAATGAATATTTTTTTATCAGAGAATGACATACTTATTATCAATTTGAAAAAAATTCGAATCGGGTTTGTTCGTGCGACCTAAAGGCATGAAAAATGTTGTTGACGAGATCCCTCTCATCTTTGATACTTTTATGTTACAACGTGAATGAATGCAGCCTACTTTGTCGTCCTGAAAATCATTGACGCTATTCATAAAAAGTTGATAAATTATAATATGCGAATTCCTCGCATGATATAGATATCGTGGGGAATCTCACTTGAGCAAAGGAAGTTTTATCATTTACATATTTAAACGATAATCGATCTAGGATCGTGTGGAACATTTCAAAAACAACTAAATTTCAGTGACGGTCTGATTTAAAATAAACATCTGTGATATCTGAGACAACAATGAATCAAATACCTTAACATTTGAACAGTGGCGTTATCTGTGACATTCCCACTCGTATGTTAATAAATCTTTTAATGTTTTAAATTTCTAAAATTTAATCATGAATCTATGTTCCAGAAGATTTAATTTCTAATCCCTTCCTTCAAAGTTTGTAAAATTGGCAGTGCCAGAAATTAGGAATGATAAAACCTGAAAAAGAAAAGCGTAGGCAAAAAACGATCCTTCAGGTGGTAAAAATCCAAAACTGTCTTGCGTAGATTCAAAAGACATCACGGGGCTTCGATATATTTAAGACGCCTCCAATAATTAGTAAAGTTGATATCTCTGAAATAAGGTGGTTAAAAGTGATATATTTAAATGTTCTACTTTTAAGACAATCATAAATCAATGTCAATTGATTTTAATCGCATTCAAATAATTATTATTTCTCATGTTAATGATGATCCTTTGTAAACCCTCTAAACTTACTTATTCCTCTTCTGTTTCTCTTACACGCTCTATCAACAAAGGTAAGGGAAATCATTGATAATTTTTATGGGTTGTGGGAGTGATATTAATCTCATCAATCAATTGCATCTTTTTAAAATATTTCAGCGTCCCAGGTCATTTCTCAATCCGGGCTCATGATAGTTTTTGACATTTTGATTCTAATTCAAATGGATAAAACATTAAAACGTCTGTGAGATATCGGTTACCCTTCTAAAACATTTCCACTATTCCTCCTATAAGATTAATAAACCCACAAAATATAGTTCATTAACATATTGATCATTGAAAGATAACGTATTGATTGAGATCGTGGCATGTCAACTCTTTTATAAATTTTCTGCAAGCTGAAATATGAATTTAATGAACTAAAATACAAATGGAAAAACCGATTTTTATAACCTTTTCCGAAAATGGCTTAAACACATGTTACAAACGTTAAATTCATTGAGATGGGTATTCGCTCAGAAAATTTACAAGCTTTACTTGTAAATTAACGAAATCAAAGAGATTTTTAACTTATGGTGTTATATCGTGATTTTTGCTCTTCCTTTTAAACTATGATTAGCTTCTGTGTTCGAGAAAATGAAACACGCTTTCATGTAAATGAGAACTTTATTGTAATAATGGAAATAGCCTTAGAGGGAAATAAATCTATTATCTTTTAACTTATGTAACAAAAATATTAAAACGATTTATTTAGAAATGTTAATTTTGATAGATCGTCAGATCCACTTTTGTGGCCGGGTGTCGCTTTCCGTTCTTAGATGCGGAAAGGCTAGAGGAAAAATTCAACAAAAATGCCCGTTTCCACCTATTTAATCACTAAAAGTTCATACCAAACAATGCTAAATGTTAACGATAAAATTTACGAGAATATTATAATGAAGCAAAACACCACAATGCTTGCAATCATCATCAAAGTTAGAAACTCATTTCCTTCATATAAATGATGGTTTTACGTTTATCTTGGCGATAACTGCGTAACAACCCATTCACTCCGTATTCTGAAAGGACGTTGGCGTGGAAGTAACCATTCTCCACAAACGCATCTGATTCATATTTATTTTAAAAATTATCGATTTTAAAATATGACTGGTGTCCTTGTTTTATCCACCAGATCATTAATTTTCATTCAAGTAATAATAAATTTCATGGTCGTGTGTAAAAATTAAAAAAAATTGTGTTATAATTTGTGGACGGCCTCACATCATACATTTTGAGTAGAATATCAGATGAAAAATAATAAAAAAAGATATACGATTTTTTGTTCTATTTTTAATAATTTTAACTTCATTTTCAAAAATATTATATTAAAAGAACGCTTTTTCGCCTGTGAATGCCTAACTCAAATTTATGAAATCGTCATGCGGTTTGTTCATTTGTTTTAAAATATGGCTGTGGCACGGGTTAAAAAATTAGATTAATGAGATAAAAATTACAAAATCATACATCATTCAAAGGCACCCTTTTATTTTATTCTTAGTCAAAATTATGATCATATGAGTGTATGTTTCAAAACAAATTTTCTCAGTGTTTGCAAATTAAAAAGTTATGTCCGAACAATCTATACAAGTTATGGTCTGAATCCCTAAAACGATGCAAGGCCAGGTAATCAACGTTGTGGTTCAATTTAAAGATATAAAAAAAGTTATCCAGAGTAACATGAAAAACTGTCACTCGAAATACTTTTTTGAGATGGATAAAAAATATTAAGATTTAACCATTCTTAATTTTAAAAAATTTCACTTTAAAGAATTTATAAATAAATTATTTAAAAACACATTATTTATTTTTATTAAAGAATTACCATCAAAAGAATAAATTTTGTTTTTTGTAAAATCTTTATTAATTGAGGAGAAATACCTAAATACAACCTTAATATTGGAGATATGTTGTAATTCACATCGTAATCAGCCACGGAGAAGGTAATCACGGCGAATTTATGATCGAAATGAGGCAGTGAAAATGTATCATCGACGATTTTACTTGCTTCGGACTGTGTTGCAGTGTCAATATTTTCTTTACACCACTCATCACTTTTTTCAATTTCAGGTGCACAAAAGTATTCGACAAATCCGTTAAAATAGATGATCATTTTATATTTATTTTTAAACGAGCCGAAATTAAACCTGATACTTCTTTTGTTGAACGAATGAATCAGTTCGAGATCTTATGTTAGATAATCCAATACGATCTGTGACTTGAAAAACAGTGGTATACGAGTGATCAGACAGATATTCAATCCACGATAATGACACGTAACACGTAAGGGGAGAAGAATTTTGTTTGAAAAATAATATTTTCTGTTGTTCAACATAAATATTTATCGATGCGAACTTATAGGTCTGGTAAGGCGTGGTCGTGTCTCTACTCGCTTGATGCTCCTCGAAAGTTAGTTTTGAAGAACAAAGAACACCAATATATGTCATATTGTTGTACATGTGCTCGTATTTATTTTGCCAATTACTGAAACTGTGTGACCTGATTCGAAGTAGACATTCTGGTGAAAATATCCTTCGTATTATTTTAGAGTTTTACGTGATGGTAAGATATTTGGGATATATTGCGGCTCTTTGAAAAGAGTAATATCTGAATCATTTCAAAATTTACCGTTGTATAGTCGGAAACAAAACTCTAAGTCGTCCAATGACGCAGAAGCATCAATTTGAACAAACTTGAAATTTAAAGTGAACTTTTTCACGTAAAACTCACATGGGCAGAAGTAATACATTGTTTCATTGAACCACATCTGACTGATCAAGAATTCCGGGGGTATTTTCAACATGTTTGATTCATATAACATTAATTTTGTGGTTCCACGTTCAAGGTATATTTGGGCCAATTTGTATTCTGGAATAGTGGTGGGCATGTCAAGACACCCGTGTGGTGCAGATATATGAACTTCCCTACAATTCGAATTTTCAGTTTGTTCGATTAAAACGGAACCATACGTGTCTGAGGAAACAATAAGAAAAAGATATCTGAATAAAGAGATTCTCATTTTTAGATTCAGATATTATAAATATAAAAACTACGTATGATTATATATCCGAATATTTTCGGCTCAAAATTTTCATTAAATTTCTCATATATCAAATTAAAACGTAACTGAGAGATGAGCGTTTCAAACCACACCAAATTAATTTTAAACTTTCTTGATAAATCATTAAAAATAAATTTACTACATATATAAACTATGAATTTTAAAGCTGAACATCGCACCACCGTAGATAAAAGACTAGTCTTACGTTATTGGTTAACAATAGAATATAAACAATTTAGGCTCGGAAATTTTTATTAATCCTAAAAAACCATAACCGGTGTTGTTTTCCACGTTTTGGGCTCGTTAAAAATATAAGAAATCGAATAAATTAATTCTTTTCCCAGTTTGCCGTTCAGTGATTTGAAATATGAAAGATAATCTTGGGAGTAATTGATGTCAAAGACACATAGTTTAATATTTTAATTCTCATAAATAACCAAATAGGATTAACATGAAAATACCAGTCATGACAAAATTATTTTCATGTTTAAAAAAATGGACAAAGTAAGTCTGTTAACTGCATACTAAATGTTCTTTCCCGGGTTTGACCAAGAATTGAAGTTTAATATTTTCAAAATTGGGATAATTTAACATGAAAAGAACTTTGTAAAGGTTAAAAATATTTCTCCCTTGATATAAAAAACAGGGTTTATTTGATTTTTTAACTTGGTCTGCGATTTCCTTTTATTTTTCATTCTAACAAGAGTCAATTTGAAGAATTTATATGTCTTAACGCGAAACAGTCCAGATTATGTACATTTAAATATAAAATAAAATTACGGTAAACCGAAGTCGTAAGTCGTCGACTCAAATGACGAATTCGTTTAGATGGTTTTCATGTAAGTGGAAAAAATTTAGTTTGAGATTTCTTCCTGTAATTTTCAAAAGACATGTGAGAATAGAATTGATCCCATACATTTATTAAAAATTAAACTATTTTTTGAAGTTATCATTTATTTACATGAGTAAGTTTGAATTTTGGTTCAAAGTTACATTCGACTATAAAATATAACTAAGTTGTGACTCAATATTGTTTGTATTTAGCCGTTTTCTTTTCTTTATAAATGATAGTGTTGCGTGCAATACTATTCGTCATAGCCTTTTATAATTTCGCAGATCGTGGTCAACATATTCACTTTACATCAGATTTTAGATTGATTTTTTTTGTATTTATATTATGTGACTGTTTGTGAAAATAAAAATTTCATTCCATACGTAAAAAGTATTCTTTAACGATTTTATAAATGTGAAATTCGTTCCATGGTTCGGTTCAAGATTTTCCATTTTGTTCATCCGTATCGCCAACCGCCTGTCTAGATGTGTTGTTGAGGTTATACTTTTTAGGTTTTAGAATTATATTTTGATTCTGATTGTATTTTAAGGGTGGTATGTTTATGGCTGTCATATTGGACACGTAGCGGATTACACGTGCATTAACCAACTAAAAATAAAATCTCAAATGGTATGTTAGCTTCTTTGCAACATTCTTCTGTCTCTTGTATAAAATAACAATGAGGCAAGGCTTAAAGAATCTCTCGGTAATCCATGCTTTCAATTGGACTTTCAAATCTCAGTTAGAGTGGCTAGTTGGAGATTGGCTATAAATTCATTTGGTTTTAGTTTTGAAATTTTAAGTAGATTGATTCAATCTGCCTTAGACTTGTAAGAAGAAACAGTTTAAGCGTGTTTAAAACACCTTAAATCAAACATAGATTTTTATAATTGATAGATGTACCACCAACTTGGCATTTTTCCACCTTGTGTCAGTTGTGCAAGTATTAAAATTTTTAGCGGGATAATCCTCATTTTTATGATATTTGCGAGACTAGTGATAAAATTCCCACGTCCATCTGTATATACAGTGACTACCATAACAATCCCTTTTGTGCTGTTTACATTGTTACATCGTAAGCGTTTTTGAAGCATGCGCGATTTGGGTGAATTTATAAGTTTCAACACTGTTGTCATGCGTTTTGCCATTTACGTCTTCATAAATACTCAAGACTCTCCATTGTATGATCATAAGGTTAATTCGAACAAGTTGTTGCTGCATATCCTCAATCCATTTTGCGAATTATGCAAAGGTTTCTTTTAACATTATTCCTTGGTTCTTGATAGTTGTTATAGATTGAAATCTGAATCGATCTGTTAACCTGATCCATGATTCAAACGTTTTCGATAGCATTGATGTTGCCGGTTATCAACTTAACTTCTTCCAGCATTTAGCCGAAACTGGAAAAATTAAATAAATTAATAGAGGTTTCCCAGGGTCGAAAAACCAGGTTAATCGCCTTGAAGTTAGAAATTTCGATAATTTGTGGCCTTCGTATGTACTCTATACAGGATCGTTTGTATCCCATGTTAAGCTTTACTCGCTAACTTTCGTTTTTAACCAGACACAACAAAATTTATCAGTTTTGTGCGCAAGCTCATTCTTAAGTAGAAAGAGGTAAAACTGTATTATTGTTCAAATTGTAAAATAAAACCTTTCTCTCTTTCCACTTTTATCATTTTTTATCTCATTTTGCATCATTATTTCTTCTTTTAACATAAATTAGAGAATTATGTTTTCATTCGTTCGGTACCATGTTGGATTATGTTTTTAATGAACAGGTTGAAAAATCCAGCGAAGAACATAGAAGGAAGAAATCCAAATGAAGCCTATATCACTGTATGTAGAGGAAAGGTGGGAAACAGGGTGGGAAAGGCATGGACTAGTGCTGTTTTTCACTCTTTCTTTATCGAATAGACTTCAAATTTATTGTTAAAAAAGTCAAATAGAAACATACCAAAGCCCAAACAATCATTGTTTAAAATCTAGTCAGTCAAGGAATTGTATTTTATATACCCATAAAATTTTGTGCCAGTTGATTTTCATTTTAATACTTTTAACCTCAATGACCTTGGATATTTATTCTTTATGAGTCTGCCAAACCCCGTCCCATAAATATTTAACTTTCTAACTTAGTCTTTAGAATCGTTTTATGTTAACACATATCTATAATTTTATAATTACATGAACAATTCTTGTTGGAAGGATTGAAATTGGAACATTTAACAAGAGACACGTTATTCGCCATAAATACATTTGGTATTACGATTTTACTCGAAGGCTCCGAACAATAATTTCTTTCACATATCATAAAACATCGTTCAAAATTTGCGGTAGACGTTTTAAACCTATTTTACTAACATATAATAAGTTATAGCCGCTCTTTAATAAAATCATAAAAAGCATAAAAAGATAAAAGTGGATAAAATGAAAAAAAACATCCTTATGTTCGATAAACATAATTTTTTTGTATGAAGCTGAAACTAAAAAAAACTTCATATTTTTAACTTTGTACAAAACGAAGAACAACGAAGAAACTATTCTCAGTTTAAGATGTTATGTAAGACACGGAAAAGTTAAAATTTATTTAAATCACAAATGGAAAATTCAGGTGTCTTTAAAGTTCATTAAACAATTTAGCATACACTTAACGTATTGCAATTGCCTTTCATGTCAAAGAAACAGACTGCGTTAATTTTTTTTAATTTGATGATTCAAACCATGGTCTAATAGTACCACAAAAATTAGATTTTATGCAAATTCAGATGTGACTCAAGGTCCATCAACTTTTCTTTTATCGTATTATCTAGTTGTTTGGAAAATTAGTTGAATCTATCATAGATTTAAAATAAAATAAGTCCTATGATGCTTCCCAATGAGCCAACTTGGCGGAGGAAATGCCGCTTAAAATGGCCTGACACAAAAAGACAATCAAAAGGTGGATATTAGGAACAGAGCTTTAAGGCAAACCCGTGCTGAAGTCAATTTGCACATCTAACTTTCCTTGAAATGTCATCCCGGGCTTGACTCATCAGGATATACAAATAATTTTAATATTTTAACCCTTGTAAATCCAAATAAATTTCTCTATTCTCACCAGTCCTCTTTTCCTACTTATATTTTAAAGTTTCTGACATTCAAAATAATTGAAAAAATCTTTGAAGTTATTTTTGAGCACATAAAATATAGCATTTTAAATATTCTTACTATTTAAAGAAAAATTGAACAAGATTCGCCGTATCAATCAAATATAAAATTAAACCTCTTTCCACTCAATCGTATCAACACATAACACGGTGCATAAATACCGCCATATTTCAGTGTCGAATTTTAATATTTTTGGACAATAAAGTTTTTTCTAATCTCAAAATTTCATGAATTCTACTTGAAAAGTAGATTACGCGCACTAGATATACGGTAACCAAGCTTATTGACTGGATTAATTTTCTGTTGTCTAATAAAGTAAAATAGAGACCAATCACTTACATGATAAATGTACCACGAGTTCTTTATGAATTATCTACATCACTTATTATTTTATGAAATTAAACAAAAACTTTGAGAAATTAACTTTTAACTTTTAAATTCCGGTTAAAACACCAATTACTTGAAAGGTGAAAGATAAGAAGGCCATTCTTAAAACGAAAATATCCGGGCATTTATTTTTGTGACGAACCATGTTCACTTTTTAATGCAATTATATTATCATGATTAGTGTTTAAGTTTTGAAAAAAAATTGTTTTATGTATGGTTTACAATTTTAATAATTTGATTAACTGTGCAGATTAAAATTTCTCTATGATTAAACGAACGATTTTATTGTTGTATATTTGTTTTTGGACAATGATTTGATTCTTGGACACGCCATTTATGTATCAAAATAATATCAATTGATTTCGCTAATTTTCTTGTTGAACACTTTTCAAAATATGCACATATATTAAGGTTATGCATGTAAACTTTGTCGAGTTAGCCTGCGTAAAATTTTTGTCCTTACTTTGCGTTTAGACCAAGAAAATTTTTCCAAGGATAAGAATATAATTTATATGTATCAAGAAATTAAAGGACGGACAAAAAATTAAGAATATTGAGCTCAGTAATATGGAATATTTCAAGAAACTCAACGATAAAAATATAAAAGTAGCGACAGCTAATTAAATTATAAATGTGTAAAAATAGACAAACCAATATCTTGACTGGTTTATTCTTCATGGACTTTTAAATATTAAAAATGGCACGTTTAAAATAGATAGTATATCGCGCACAATCGCTATACCAATCGGGTAAACACTTGCTTTTTCAGTCTAATAAAAATGGTGAGTTTATTTATTTATTTAGTCTCACCGAAAATTTTCAAAACCAAGACACGGAAGTTTGGGATTTCTCCCAAGGAAACGTTATCGCAAGCACCGACCGAAAATTCGAAGTTTTCCTAAAGATGATCCGTCTATGCCACCTCACCTTACTGCTTTCATAGGTTACAAAGCAGGAATGACCCACGTTCTTAGGGATGTGGACAATGTTGGATCAAAGCTTCATCGTAAGGAGTGCCTTGATGCTGTCACGATAGTCGAGACCCCTCCAGTGGTTGTTGTTGGAGTTGTCGGCTATACTGAAACTCCAACTGGTCTTCGTCAAATTTCAACTGTATGGGCCCAGCATCTAAGCGAAGAGTGTCGGAGGCGGTTTTACAGAACGTGGAATCGTTGCAAGAAGCGCGCATTTGTTCATGCATCAAAAAAATGGACTGACGAAACTGGAAAGGCTGCTATTGAAAAAACGTTCCAAAAGTTTGAGAAATATTGTAAAGTTATCCGCGTTATCATTCATTCTCAACCTGCAAAGATTGGTATTAATCTTAAAAAAGCGCATATCATTGAGGTTCAAGTTAACGGTGGTTCAGTGAAGGAAAAGGTGGAATTCGCCCGCTCTCTTCTTGAAAAGGCCGTCCCAGTCTCTGGAGTCTTTTCACCAGACGAAATGATTGATACCATTTCCATTACCAAGGGCCATGGATTCAAAGGTGTCACCTACCGATGGGGGACAAAGAAATTACCTCGCAAAACAAGAAAAGGTTTAAGAAAGGTTGCTTGCATCGGCGCATGGCACCCTCCCCGTGTCGCCTGGTCCGTCCCACGTGCTGGTCAGAGCGGGTACCACCATCGAACTGAAGTAAATAAAAAAATATTTCGGGTTGGTAAAGGATTCCACACCAAAGATGGAGTTACCGTGACAAACAACGGGTCAACGGACTTTGATATTACACAAAAGTCTATCAATCCAGTTGGAGGTTTTGTTCACTATGGGACTGTGACTGAGGATTTTCTCATGTTGAAAGGATGCACTCCTGGAACACGTCGTAGGATGGTCATTTTGAGAAAATCAATCATTCCTCAAATATCTCACGTGGCCAAGGAAAAGATCACTTTGAAATTCATTGATACCAGTTCTAAACTTGGGAAGGGAAGGTTCCAAACCTCTGAAGAGAAGAATTCCTTCATGGGTATCATGAAAAAATCAATGATTCAGCGTGTAACCGCATAAAAATTTATCAGATGACAATAATTTACTTCCATTTCTCTCTTTCTCAATAAAATTTTTTGATTGTTTTAGTAACATAAAACATCATGTTTTTCATTTGACTGAGGCTATATTCTAATTGGTAATTTAGTGGGTTTATGCTATGTTAGGGATTTAAATCTATTTTTAATGGTTTTCTTAAATTTTTGCCAATATTGTCTACGATTTAGTTTTAAATATTAATGACGGGTTTTTTGGTGGGGAATGGAAACTGGTGTTTTAGGGTGCCCTCTTTAGTGATCTGTCATGTTGTGTTTATATGCTGATAAGTTCGTTTGCTGAGTTGTTTTTTAATTTATCGTGTGCGTGGTATTTTTACTCAATAGTGGGCGTAGAAGAAAATTTTAATTTTTAATCATGTTTTGTGTGCAATGAAACACGGCCTTAGAGCATCATGTTTAAACATTTTATATTATGAGTTTGTAAACATCTTTACTTTTAATTTGAAACTTGTCAAAAGGAATTGAAGTAATTCTACTCATTTTAATTCATTTTTTCCATGCTCCAGAAAAAGCTCACCAAAAAAATTTATTTTTCTCAAAATTACGCTGACTTGAAAAACAACCTTGATTATGTGGTTTCTCTCGACAGCTTTTATTTTAAATTATTAAACGCCTAATTTATTATTTTTTAACCTGAAACATCAGGTAGAATTTTCCTCTTCATTTTATAGACAAAATAAAAACAGTAAAATTATTAAAAAATGTATTATGACTCCTTTAAAACATTACTATATATGTTTAAAGAATGGTAACAAGCATTTTTCAAAGTTGAGAGGAATCTTAAGGCAGTTGTTACTTTAAACCCCGATTGATCCATTGTCTTGTACGAAAACCACGTTCCAAAGAAAGGCAGCCTTAAATTTCCGTATTAACATGTGACCCATCTTAGCTGACAGATTTCGGTCCTTTTAAACGTGAGTATACATGTTTGCAAGTGGTATGACTTCTTTATATGTAAATTAAAATACGCACGCGCAATAATTAACTTAATGTTGGAAAAAATCATTGCGATTAACATAAAGATAGAAACTTTATTTAATCATGTATGTAACAGGGGTTTGATTATAGAGATGATATTTGGTGAGGGACATTAGTTGTATGCTTTTATAAGTTTTAAAGGATAAGAATAATTGACTAAGTTAGCCCAGAGTGATTTTGAATAAACAAATCACCAGGTTGTGAACTTAAACCAAAAATCTTAAACAGTTAATTTAAGCGTTTGAAACTGTAAAACTACTCTAATATGGCGTTAGACGTTTTATCATTGGTTCGACTCAGAAAATATTCGTCAAAATGAAAAATTTAGAAATAGATTTGAGACGTCAATAATTATTAAAATATACTAAATTGTATCTCATCTACAGAATATTCGAGACAAAAGTCTTTCAACACTAAACTTTATTCACGGTAAGTTATTCTTGCGAAAAAATTAAGCACAGAAACGTTAAGTATATCATTCAAGTTTGCAAAAATTATTTACATCAAACGAACCAGACAATTTAAGTTTACCATGAAAAGATACAAATAACCCGCGAAGGTAAGGGTTCCTAAAATGGAAATCACATATTGCTAAAAAAATTAGACCAAAACGATTTAAGTTCGAGTTGCAAAAATAAAGTGTTATATAGTATTCGAAAGTGTGAGTTTTCATAAATCATTCAGATCGTAAAAATTGTAGTTATTTATAAATGTTCGAATCCCCAACTATAACCTTTATGTATCGATCGCACTTGATCTCATGTTGCGTGTTATTTCAATAATGGTCGCGCATGACAATTATAAATATTACAGTTTATGCATTTAAAATATAAAAATTTTACTCAAAATCAGCGTTATAAATAGTGAAATAAACCTAACCAAAGGTTTATTATTTAAATTTTAACACGTTGATTGAGCTGCATAAAGATTAAAATACTATAAAATCTTATAAATACTTTGATTTCGAATTAAGGTACATTCGTCCAAAAATCTGCTTGAAACAAAACAATAACCTAGGCGTTTTATAATCCCCGGCAAATTAAGATGTCCGCCATGATAGGAAGGACAGTTTACTTAACGTATAAAATGAGATGATACATTTTCGAATGTTTTTAACTTAATGGAATCATGTTATATCCAGCTTTATAACCTATTTTAAGTCTATTTAAAAATACCAAACTTATATCTTGTGAGGATAATTTTAAAAACAAAAATTACTGTTGAAACTGTTACTTCTTATTGAAAGCGCACTTACAAATCAGGTGTTTTTCAAACTGAAACCAACAAAATTGACTTTTGGTCGCGATATTTTCTTTGAAATTAAAATCTCTTTCAATATTTATGCTTTTCAGTCTATTATAAAAGGTTTTGTCCTGATTCTGATACGATTTTCATGGTTGTTTTTTAAAAAGGTCATAACCTAAAAACTATTTTTATTCAGGTGACATTTTAAACTTGGAATCGCATTTTGTTACTCATCATTCATGTACGACAAATCCTCAAGAGCAAAATACCAAAATATATATTTTTAATAAATCAATGATATATTTCGCGCCGAATTGTCACAGAGTCTAATTTATAATTTATGTAATATTTTAATTTTAATATTATGACGCATGTCATTTAATTTGACCAACGAATATGAAAACCTTATTGGGCCATTCAAAATAAGTATCAAATACATTTTAGTTAAAGTTAAATATTTCAATCCACTCTATGCGACCTGTAGTTTTATGCATCAAATTAAAATATCCTATTGATCTCCCCAAATCTTGAAGTAGAGTTAAAATGATTATCTTCCACCGAAACAACTTTTCAACTGTACACAATCGTTAGAAATTCTGCTTCTTTAATCGCAATCTATCAGTGTGTTATTGATTTCGACTTTAGTTTTTAAGAATAACTTTAACTTTCTTGTAACAATGTACCAATTTTATTCTTGCCTTCTGAATAAGTTTGTTAAATATTAGCATGTAAAAGATAAATCGTTGGTCAAATTTTCATTTCGATATCTAAATCACTCAAAAGAGAAAAGTCATTTCCTATCTTTAAACAAATTATAGGCATTGTTAAAATAGCAATTCATTGAATACTTCAAGAAACCAAATCAATATTGTACCTCCAACATCGATATCGTATCCAATTTAGAGTTCCTAACGAAAGCTACCGATCCATATTTGCATAAATTAGAGATTTTTTGATAATCATTTTTTGCTAAACCTCTAAATGATGCTTAAAGAATAAAAATATGCAGAATTCATAATCTAGACTCTTAAAACAATTTATATTTTCTTTATACAATTTTGCGTTGTTAAAGCTATTTCTTTTTAAATTGTACAATATTAACCCTGAGTTAACAAGTATAAGCGTAAAGTTTAAGTTACGAAATTAAACGAATCACGACAATCATTCGGAGTATCATTAAACAACATGAAGACTCGTGTATAAATCCCCTAATTCTACAAAATATGAAAATTTGTTGAATTTAGTGGTCTCAAAGTTTTCATTTAAATTCAAATTTTTGTGCAAAATCGTCGCTTCAACGATGACCATAAATTTTTTAATTAAATTTTAAAAACTTTATTTCTTATTTTAATTAACTTTTAAGAGATTAAAACTTCCTTTTATTGTGTATATTAGTTTGATATATTTTCTTAAGAACTTATCAATACAAAATATTTTTCACATTTACTGATCTGGTATGCGATAAGAGTCTTTCTTAGTGCAGATTCTCTTTCACTTGTTTTCTGGAATTAGTTAAAGAGCAATTTTTACACTATATAGTGTAAAAGTTTTGTTTGTTAATCTGATCATAATATAAGGCTTATAATATTCTAAAATTCACTATACTACATGGCACTTTACCTTCTTGAAATTGATACAGTTACCTCTTTAAATTCTTGTTTCAAAATGAGGATGAGTTGACATATTTTAAGTACTTAGCCCTTTATTAATGTAAACTAATAGGAGATTTGTCAATGATGAAAAATCTATCATCCAAAGATTTGGTAAGTTATTCAACAAAAACGGGAAGAAAAGTTCTTAATTGTATTTTAGTGATACATGTTGAACGAGAGAATAAAGTATCTGCAACACAATGCCTAACATGGTTCAGATATTGATTATAAGTGATCAAAAGGCATTGATATTGTAGGGCTGACTTCGGCCATTTTTATCCCCGGGTTATCAAGCAGCCCGTTTGATAATTTTAAGCTGCCCATTTGATATATGCAAAAAGAATTTTCATTTTTTTGATATTACGACATCAGATTACGTGTTATGGTTCTACGGCCACACCATATTTATGGTGGATATGAAAAAATATATTTACATTTTATTGCCACCATCTCTTATCTGGAACGGATAGGCATCCTCGTGTCTTTAACAGCAGACGCTGTTTTGGTAGCTCTCAAGGAAGTTTTTACTGCCATTTCACGTGAATAATCGTTAATTAAAAACAACGACAAACAAATGTCAACCAATGATAAATAAAACTGAAAGAAAGATTATTTCATGAGATTTGTCAACAATCGCACATGCAGAATCTGCCGACTTTTTAACGTCTCTTATCTTGGTACCCTAAAAGAAGGGTTACAGATTTTGAAATTTTGTAAAATACATTGATGGGTTATTTGGCGCACTTATTTAGTGACGTTCCAAATAAAAAGTAAATCATCAAAGAAACTTTTCAATAACTTTTTGAGGCAGAACATTTCAACATTACATTGAAGATATGGTGAAAAGTATTGACACCCAGATCATAAATCAATCGTTATCAAGTGATTCAATCAGTATTTATCTCGTTTAAATTTCCGACTAAAATAGAATAGCCAAGTTGGCAACTATAAATTTAAGTAAAAAATGGATCAAACATTAATGAATATCCTTGTATTTTGTCGAATTAGGATTCGACAAAATTGAATGATATTTTCCGTCATTTATAAGGGTTTCATAATTCATTAATTTGAATATATTGTATTCATAAAAGAGGTTAGTTTCCGTTATAACTGATGGCGTCTTGATGGTATTTGGATAACATTGAGGATTTTTAAAGTTATGGAAAGAGTTTTGCCTCCCTGTAATATCATTCCATTGTCTATTATACACGAAAGGAGTTTTGGAAGTGCACCAAAAATTAAAACTTGAGAATGTGATTGAATGTAGAAAAATCCTAAATATAAATTCAGAAAGATCTTTAATAAAAGGCGTGAGCTATACATATCTTTTTGAAGGGTAGTGAAGCTAAATATAGAGATTCTTGTATTATTTTGAAATTCGATGACTGATTCTAAGAAATGTTCTCTCAATTTTAGTGGAGTATTTTTATGATATATAAATATTTAAATTCTAAATCCGAAAAGTACCTTGAAAACAATGATAAGCAATGACTTTAAAGACTCTAACCTTCATTAAAAAAGAAACAGTGTAGCTTCAACGCACGCCTAAAAGGAATTACCGAACAATTTAGAACGTATACTAGAAAGGTTAGACGGTTCAAAAGGAGTATTTTAATCCCAGGAAAAATAAAAAAAATTATCCTCTTCTTTAAAAAGACGACATAAAATGAAATAGTGATGTGGTCAATCAAATGATTTTCGAGATTTATGTTTTGCATTTTTAAATGAATTTCAAAATGGTTTAAAAATCTCATGATTAATGGAGAAATATTTTCCATAGTAATGGTCGAATAAATTGATAGGTAAAAATCTTGAAAATCTCGTTAATATTTTAAAATTAGTCACATTGTTCATGAAATGATAAATTTTAAAAGCTCAGATTTTTCACTGATAAAGTCAAGACATCTCTTAAAGGTTAAGAAAAAACACAATAACCTACTTGTGATATCCACGTGTTAGGTATCCCTTCGGATAAAGTTTTATACTTAACAGATACCGGTTTTGCACTTTTATCCACTATTTGTGAGGTGTATAAATGTGAAAAAATATTTTACATTAGAAATACGTGTAAAAAACGAGAGAACTTCAACCATCGACAGTCAAGACGCTTTTATTTTTCTTAAGCGACTAAATATTTTCCATGCTTACCCAGATTTATGTTGCCAATTCAGTATCACGGAAGGATTTGAAAACCAATGTAACTTATCAAGGTAACGTTCTTTTCTTTTTTTCCATCATGGTGAGTTAAAGTGCGATGACAATCTTCGCAGCAAGTTACATATTTTTATATTCTTCGGTAGAGCCATGCCGCAGAGTGCTCGTCTTCAAATAGCCACCCTCTATCTTTCTCCCTATCAGTAGTGTGAGGTCCACACTCACTCAAACTTTCACTCTGTATTTTAGCATGGCCTTACCTCTCAGGAATTATTTCAGAAGGTAGAAATAACATTCATAACGGGTCCGATTTTTAATATAGTTATTTCATAAGTTAGCTTTAAATTTCATTTTGATTATAATTTCAAAAACATTCATTTCATAATTTACTTCACAAGTGCTTTTTTAATATGAATACAAAATACCCCCAAAAGAATAGTTAATTTAAATGCCACATTTTACTGCTTTTTCTCCACATCACTAACAAGGTTGGCAAGACCCGACCACTTTTAAAATAGAGCTTTGTAATACTTATGTGCAATTCTAAAAATTTGTTCAATCCTCCTTTGATGAGAAAAGTTAAACTACAATTAATGAGGGCATTGGGAAGCAAGTTAATAAAACATAAGTGATAGATTCAACATTCTGAAGTATCCACCCTTTTCCCATATAAAGAGCAGGGAATAATTGCCAATTTTTACACATTTAAAAAATAAAAAATAAACATCATTAACTATCGTGCGACTGTTTAAAGGTTGACACGATACTTAATGTAGTGTAGTAAGTTTTAAAATCGTATGCGCAACCTCTACTGTGTTCGAAATTATGTCACGTTTGACAAAAGAAAGACAAACTCAGAACTTTATTCGATACGATTTAATTGTTAGATAAGATTGAAAATATTTCAACCGTCTATATTATTATAAAAAGAATTAACAAACGCTCTCCGTTATATCTTTTATATTCGCTCACGGTCGGCATTTTAAGTCATTGAAATGCGAAATTTTGTTTAACATCAAGCAAAGAAAGTACTAATTAGTTTTTAACCGTATAAAAATTCGGTCAGCAAGAGAATTATGTAATTGCTTGACTTAAAATTGTTTAAAAAGTTTAAACGTGTTCATAAGAATTATTTTCATTGTCTGGAAATATGAAGGGCATGACTATCCAAAGACCTTCACGGCAACAGTAGATTTACAAATTCTTAAACGTATTTCCAAAGAAATTTCCCTTGTGAAATGATTTATATTTCCCTAAATAGATTCATCTGGTTTCAGAATTTTTGGGTTTTTATCATAAACTTTTATGGACCTGCCTTAACAAACCTCTCGAAAAACCTATCTTTTACTAAAAACCGATTGTGAAAATTATTTTAACTTAAATATTAACCACGTTTGATTGTAATAGTTATGAATGGCTCAATAATTTTACATTATAAGTTATTCGGAACATACTTACAGAGAAATAACACTTAAAAAGTTAAACTAAATTTTATACATTAAGATCCGATATTGAAAAATAATAAAAGAAAAACTTGATACTTTTGAACGCATCATAAACTATTCCAAATTACTCACGTGCCTTCATGGGCAAATTCCGAAAATAAGTGACATGCATGAATGTAGCGGAAATGATGATGCTGATTTTTAACAATTTCTATTTATCGTATCCGCTCCAAAAAATATAAGTTAAGGCTATATAATTTAATCACGTTTTATCAGAAATTATGTTGAATAAATGGTCAACTTCATCGTCTGGAACAATTCTAATTGTTAAAATTTAACCAACCTAAAATTGGGATCTTGAAATGAAACCTCTGCAACCTCTACATCGGTGGCTCTTAAATCAGCCCCTACCGCCTGTAGTAAAACCGTAAGAGCAAGCTTCCTAAATGATAGATCCATACTTCTAGTGTCTCCTCCTTGGTCATGGGTGGTTTTTTCTTCAGTTTCCTCTCCAGAAGAGCGTTGGCTTCTGATTGCTTGGCACCTACAGATATTGCACGGAAGGGGACAGACAGGCCTGATGGGTCGACTTTATATAGCATCGTGCCGTATTCGTCATCGACGCCAATCATTATAATACCTAAAATAACTCAAGGCCATACAACACCCTAAGGGACGCTGTCCGGCAACCTGGGTGTGTACTTGGTTCAGGGAGCCAATCCTATTAGAAAGCAAATCACATGGCATTGGTACACCATTCTGATAATGATACACCTGAGCCTCGTACTTACACCTCATGCAGAGACTCAGAAAATCGGCTGTTGTCACAAACGGCTCCACCTTTCAGGCCAACGAAACACCCCCGACGCGGTCATTGAACTTCGACATGTTGGTCACAGAGCTTGGGTCAAGCAGTTTATCCTGTGTCAAAAAGAGCCTTACCTGTACCTTCTTCTGGCATACAATAACAGAAGAGTCAAGACCACGAACTGCAACTGCTGTCACGTTAGAGTTCAGAATTGGCTTGAAGGCGTATTCTATGTCACGAAAACTAACTGACCTATTTGATAAAGTCGTCCTTCAGGGCTGAAGACGGTGATATAGCGATCGAAAAGCGCTGAAGCTGACCTTGACATTTTGAAATCCGGACGTGCGCACTATTGTTTTATATTTTATTTTTTACAATGTCCCAAAGTCATCAAGTACAGTTTAATTTTAAAACTTTGTTAACTAACGCGATTTATTAACAAACAGAATATGCTTACAGAATTTCCTTACGTTGATGATTCGACATCTAATATTTACTTCGATAAGGGAGTCGATGTATCAAATTTTCGAATGGTTAGAAACAACGTTCATAAGATTAAAAGGTAACAAAAATCCATGATGTTAGATCACTGATATTAAATAAAGATTTGATCAATATCAACTGTGACTGTGTTAAAAAGAAAGGTATTTCAACTTTATACTGACTTTATCGTTATCTGGCATCATTAAGGTGATTGAGCGTGTCTAATTTTCTCCGACAACAATTGACCTCATATAAACAAAAACTTCTTCGTTCACTATTTGACCAAAATATTTGTAAATCTGCCTTGATTTCAGTTATAAAGTTTATATTTATACATCTATAAAGCTAAATTTATAAAAAATAAAATTCGAGAATATCAAAATTTATGGCTAAAATGTATAATTTTAACAATTTAAAGCCTTTTTAAGGAACGTCTATTTGAAAATTTTTACGATTACTCTCGGAGTAAACATCCAAATCAAAGTTAAATGACGTCTTTAAAATATCTTGAAAATTAAAAAATAAACTTTTATGGCAAAGTATTTTCATCTACCGATCGTTTAACTTTAATATATTTTCTCAACAGTTTACATTTCGAACAAGTACTTTTTGTATTTGGTTATTTTATTCGAAATATATTTATTTTTCATGGTGAACTCTACTATGTCTATTTTTCATAAAAATAATTTATTTTTGGGAAAAATTTAAAATTTATTTTACACGTATTTATTCCACATAAAATGTCATAATTCATTATCATCTAATAATTCCGCTTTTTACCTTATACGAAGCGCATATTTTTAAGCATCGTATTTTGTTAACTTATCAATAAATTTAAAAAAGAAAATCACTTATTCACCGTGTCTAACTGAAACATAGTCTTTAGAAATATTCCTACGGTAAAGTTAAACATTGCGATAAACACTCATAAATCGGAATAAAACTCTAAAATTTCATAAAGTCTTGTGAGATTTTAAATACACTTTCAATATTAAAATGACACAAATATTTCTCAAATGAATTCGCCTTACGACAAATACAGTCCATCAGTTGATGAAAGAAAATCATGCCTAAAATAAGTTTAATTAATTTATATTATATTAACTAACTTTTTTCGATTAAAAAAAATCTTTTTTTGAAATACAATTCGATGTTTTTAAAGGTATGCAAAATATTATACCCTTTCTAGTCTCTAATTAATCAGTTTTTTCCGAATATCTCCTCAATTCTATGATAAAATTATTCAATATTCATCGTTCTTATCTGATTTCTAAAATAATAATTCCCATGAACGATCTGCAATTTAAATACTCCTCAACGAAACCCTCATTCACCCAAAAAAACGATACTTACATTTTTTCAACAGGTTTTCACTCTATTCAGAATGAGAAATATTGAGTATTTTTGATTATTCACTGTATATTTTTATTACACTTCATTCTTTCAATATTTTATAGGATAATTTTAGTTTTTTATGGTATATATCTTCTGGCATTTTTCATCTTCTATTAAACGTCCTTATATATTTTTTTTTAATTTATCGTTCACAGTCCTTAGTATTGAATGTCAATTTTAGTGTTTACCCTCAGGATTTTAAATTGTCAAAGTTTTTTTGCATGGTTTCATCAATTAACTGAATAATCTAACAACCATTTACTTTTTTTGTGAAACTTCGTAATTTTGGATTTTCCAAAAACAGGAAACTTTTATTGTCAATTCATCACATGTGTTATTTATTTGAATCCCAAAAATAATTGCGCCGTTTTAACTGATTCTGGCAGTTTATTGTAAGCAAAATCATTCATTTTAATGAATTTTTAGATTGTTGTATTTTGAACCTTTATTCACAATAATTACGATTTGTGAAAACTTCAACGAACTTTTTGTCTTAGAAAAACTCATTTTTGTATTTTTCATATCAATGTTTAACATAAAATTTATGATCATGATTTTCAACTTCAACGAGTTATCTGAATTAAAGTTATTGAATTTTAAACTGATAAATGATACAAGATCGTCTGAGTTAACTTATTTAAAATTGTATCTTTGAAAATATATCGTCTCTCAGAAAACTCCCAGAGTTCATTTTTAAGAGAATTTTTGAGCAGAAAGATGAAGTTAAATTTAAATCCGAATCAATACTGTGAAGAAACACCTCAATATAAAAAATCGTGAGATACTTTAGGCTGTCGAATATTTTTTTTCCATTCATCATTTTAAGTTATTTAAGTTTATCGCTTCAATGCCTTCGTTCAACGTTTAAAAAGTTTATTCAAATTTTATAACATCAAATTATTTTTTCCCTCTTTTCTCACGACATTTTAATGTTAAACAAATTTTTGGGAAAAACTAAATTTTACATATTTTCAAGTCGTTTACGCTTTCAGTAAATTTTTATTTTGATGATAGATAATCCTAAATCAAAGATTATAATTTTGATGATATTTATTGATATATTTTTGATTTTACTGACGAACAGATGGGTGCGAGCTAACATGTGGGGATGGGTGCATCAATCGCTTACTTTACATTGAATGGTTTGACCTAATATTGTTTCAGCTTTGATGAAACACCGTGTGGGCAGGACTGTGGTAATCGAAACTTACAGAATGTTCCATTTTTTATCTGATTTAAGGGTAATGGTTTGAGATTTGTTATATACCCTTGTGGTAACAAGGGGGTTGGTTTGAAATGTTTGGAGCCTATCGAAAAGTTTGAAAAGAAACTGAAAGTTTAGAGGCCAGTTTGTGCTAGAATTCGTGGGAGAAATTATTAATCAACAACAATTTGATGAAAGAATATATAAATATAGTTCAAGCAACCTCAAACATAGCTACATTATGGTTTTAATGAGCCATTACGTTTGTTTTTCAAAAAAATTCAGTACATCGATGCGACTCAAATCGGAGGAGTTTCTCGCTTTATCAACCACAGTTGTTCTCCAAACTTACAATCGCAAAAGGTTAAGTCTGTCAATTATTGAAGTGGTCTGTCGGAGGATACACCTGAGTCGGTCTCTTCGCCAATTGCAATATTCCATCTGAAACTGAGCTCACTTTTGATTATAAATTTGAACGCTTTGGGTTCATTTCTGTAATTATAAATTATAGAGATCCAATCAGATGTCTCTGTCAATCTGTCAACTGTAAGGGGTTTATTGGAAAATCACAAAAAAAAGTTTTAGTTTTGTCAAATGACACTTCTGTGGAATGCATGGATTCTCATTTGGATGAAAAAATCCCTCGACCCCAACCTCCCTCATCACTTAACCCTGATAAATTTGTAAAATATATGCTGCACCTTAAAGACTGGGGTAAAAGACTAAGAGTTATCCAATACTTGACAGTTATTAACGGTTTTATGTTTAGAACTCGTGCAGTGTGGATTTCTTAAAAGACATGGTTGAGAAGGACATCTGTTCAGTTTTAACTGAATGGATGGAATCAATCGATTTACAAAAACTCTCCGTATCTTATTATCAGAAGGTAGGCATTATATATAATGTGTAGGTTATTTCTTTTTTAGATTATTTACCACTCGACTCTCAATCTAACATTCAATACAAGGATATTACAAACGTTCTTCATTCGTGGATGAATTTATGTTCTGCAAGGAAAGTATCATTTCACTCATAACTTCAGTTAAAGGGGTCGGCAACCAGTTCGATTGAGCTTGGACGATCCTGTCGTCTTTTCTTGGCAAAATATCTCGTTTGAAAAAGGTTCACAATTTATGGTTATTTATCAAGGAGATGTGAAGCAAGTCAACGCAAGTTCCACAAATCGCGATAACATGTTCGTCTTTCGGTTTTATTTCAGAAAAGAGCAGACAAGTGAAATCGAGTCTGAGGATGAAAACTCCTCAAAACAACTCAAATCACGACACTCCTCTTTGTCCCAACACAACATCAAACTGATTCATTGTAAATTTAAAATGAAGTTTTTAATGTGTCATCCATAGCTGCATAAGTACGTCGATCATCAGATGAGGCCGTTTTATTGTCCGTCTGATAAAAGTTCTTTATTGAAGAATTATTCCGAGTTTCAAAATATGTGTAAACAGGTGATTCAACGATAACTTAATTTAGCTCACGAATATTATTTTTGACAAGTTAAAATATCAAGGAAAAATTACACATGCTGAGTTTGATGATTATGCCCGACGCACTGCCAATGAACACATACAAAGTTACGTTCGATGTATCAAAAACGATGTCAAATAAATCAAATACAATGTAGAAATAACATTAATCGACTCCCTTGTCGACGCGAAATTTAATTTAAGGATTTTTTAAGTAACCATTGTGTTTCTGTTTATAATTATTGTGTCTTTATTATTTATTGAATTCTCTATTTATTATTGCTGATTAATATACATTTCTCATGATGAGAATATTATTTCTTCTTTTTTACCTGTTCCACCGAAGTGGGCAGATGGAACTGGAAAAATGTCTTGTTGGAAACGTAAAACTCGTTGGTATCACTGATATGCAACTGTTGGATTGGCATTTCAAACCACTAGGCCAGTGCAATAGTCTGGTCAAGTGTGTAGACATGTGCTGTTCAAACGCAGAATGTCCAGGAGCTTTGTTGTATAACCAAACGTGTTATATTGTTAAATGCAACAGCCTTGAATGCTCACAAAGTATAGCTGACTGGCCACTTCCTTCTGCCCCAAAATCAGTTCCTGGAAAGTATATGGAGATAAGTAGGATCAAGAGACATCGGGTCGAGACTCAGTTGGAAGAGGAAGCTCTGAATATTTCGTTTATCACAAACATGAGTAAACGAAGTGAGATTCCTTCACGTATCGACTCTCCCGATACGCTTGATGTGTGTAATCAAACTGTAAAGGTGTTTTTGCTCGTAATCAAAGTTTCACATCAATCGAATGATGAAAAATGGAAGAAAAACCACCTCCTTCCAATCCTTAGGCAAGCTCAGTTTCAAAGAGTGCACTTCCGAGTGTTGTCAAAAAAACTGTGACGCGCTTCTGCATCTGAACGGAGTGTGCTATCGAATTTCCTGCTTCGGTGATGCTTCCGAATGTGACGTTGGGAATGCGTTTGAAAGCAAAAACTTGAACCAAGAAGAGAAAGCCACAAAATTAGTGATTTTCAAGAAAAATTCGAAACGAAATGAAATACAAAAACGCCAGTCAGTTGAAGGTAATTGCCTAACAGCTATGAGATTACATCATGATGAAGTTGAATGTCACCAACCTCAGATTCGACAGCACTCTAGAAAACGAGGAATCTGTTGAATTTTTCCAGCTGGCTTCATATATCGAAGAGATGGTATTTTTGTTGTCATTTTTACTTGTTTAGTAGATCGGTTTGAAAATGAGAGGAAACCCGGTTTTTGTTAGAACGAGAGTTACTCACTTCAAGTTTTTCCTCAATTATAAGTCAGACCAAACCATAAAAATGGAGTCATGATATGGTTTCACTTAGTTCTGTCTCAGTCTCCAGAAGAAGACATGGGAGCAGTTAAAGACATTATCATACCCATCATTTCCGGTGTCCAGATGGGTAAAATAGGATCTGTAATGAATGATGCTGGACTGGTATTGTCCCAGCATGGGTTCGAAGTAAGTACCTCAAAAGGAACATCCCTGATATGCACCTCGTCTTATGACTATCAAATAACTTGGCCTGTAAGTGTCATCAACACTACAGTCCACGTGGGATGTCCGAAAAAAGCAGAAGGTAATTTGGCGTTAACTATGCAGGTTTGGCCCATCGATACTGCTCAGAGTATAACTTTTGGCAACGGCCCATTTTTCGAAAATGTTTTACAAAGGAATACCAGGAAATTCTAAAAACAGTTTTCTCTTATTTTGTTTAAGATCAAATACGAGCCCGTTAAACGAACTTCATCAATCGATAAATTACTGCAGCAGATAGCTTCTGACACTCTAACTGAATCCTACTCCAGAAGAACTAAAAGAGATACTTCCAATGAGGATATACTTGATGACACCAGTGATGTTATCTCAAGAATCTTCGGTTCACTTGGCGATTCAGAGGATCATAACCGAACGGATCAGTTAAACAAGGAGTCGCTCACGAATCCCGACATTGAGCACGAGATCCCTTCAGCGATTTTCTCCTCGACTGTTCGCAAACCCATTAATCATCCCACCCCAAAATCCATCCTCGTGGATAATATCAAGGAAGTGTCTGTTCCTTTCGTGCCCCCTCAAGAATCTGAATACCACGTTTTCACTGTGAACTCAAACACAAACGACAATCCTTGGTACTTTGGAATGATGGGTGGCGATATAGTCACAACGATTGATATCCTAAAGACGATTTCCTCGTCAGATTCCAGTCTCGCTTTAATTGAAATCAAAGTACAAAGGCACGCCTCATAAAAGGAACTTTATAAAATAATCAACCTTCTTCTTAGCCCCGTTAACATACAGGAGTGGTTGTACATTAATTCGGTTTCTTAAAGAATCTAATTTCCAGCGTTCTGAAGACGATGAGTTTTTTTTCAAACTACTCACCTCAATATCTGATATTTCAACCAAAATGTTGACAAGCCACATCAATGTGGTTCCGGTATCTTACAACATTTTGAGTGATCTTCTTCTGTTAAACTAGGCTTAAAAAGTTTTAGACCCATACTTGAGGAATACTCATATTCATTTGAAACAAATGGAGCAAAGCTTTCTCTTGAGTTGAGTACAAATCTTACAGAAAACCCAATTCTAATATTTCTCAAAAAAATAAATTCATATTTACCACAGAACGGCCATTTAGAAAACATGTATTTCTCCTTTTCCTTTCAAGGGATTCAACATGGAGTAAATACTCCATTCTGGAATTACCCGTTCCGGTCACTAGTTCATTCGACAGATCGAGTATCAGAAATTATCGTTTTTTTCAAAGTCAAAAAAACATCGTTTTTCTCTTTTCTAGAACATAGGAGTTGGGCAACGATCTAGAGTGCAAGACTTTCGACGACAGGTTTAACGAACATTTCATAGCTCAGGTCTAAAACTCTGAAGCTAGAGGATTGTAAAAGTTACTACAACACATCCTACGTTACCTGCCTTTGTAGGTTCCCAGGTCCCTTGTTGTATAGAACCCAAAGCCTATCAGTATTTTTAATTTCTATCAAAGAGTAATATTCCTGGCTATGGACGAGCAAATAATGGTTTAGTGATTGGTCCTTCACTTACAACCGCCACGACTTCAGCCATACCAATTTGGGCGATCCTTTTTATGATTCTGCTTATCCTATTACTCATTCTCCTTATCGTTATCATCTTCCTACTTTGGAAATTCTGCAAGAAAAAGTATTCAAACATGGTCAAATTAGAACAACCTCTCAAGAAAAAACCGAAAAAATTGACAAGAAGCCCCTACCATCACTGTCATCCAGTTTTGACCTCAACGATGAAGAAAAGTGGGTCCTCTTCGGACGGGGAGACTTTGCGACAAGTGGTCTAACCTCGAGAGACAAGCCTAACTCACCAAAAACGCGCGAAACACTAACAGGGGATATTCAATCAGAACTTCAACCAAAACAAGACAAACATAACTCTGCTATCTTCAAAAAAATAAAACATAACGACAACTCTATCCTGTTTATATTTTACTTTATTAAGAAGTCCCCAAGATCCAATCATTGCTGATGTAGAAGCGAAAAAATTTTAAAGATATATACAAACTATATAATTTTAGGATTATTTAAACCGTTTCTTTTACTTTTATTCTTCTTTATTCCATTAGTTCTTTGTTTTTTAAGGCCGTTTCGGCTTTCTTTTGAATTCAAATGACCACTGTCGTCCTCGAGTATTTCAGTTTCCATCGTGTCAGAAAAATTTCCAGACTCCGTTATAGAGACGGCCGGAGTTTGTACGATTTTCACGCTTTTGTTTTGATCTTGGTCTACATTTCTAAGAACGAGCCCTATTCTTCCGTGGAGCTTCGAGAGCTCGCCGAGGACCATGACTCGCGAATCGAGAAACTTCCGCAGTTTGTTGATAGGATTTTTAGAGTCGCCGGCAGAATTTATCTTGATTGTTAATGGTATTAATACCGAGCATAGGAAGGAAGTTTTTGATCGAAGAATATACGACACCCATCCAATCAGCTCGGAACCTCTAATGTTAACTTTAAAATCAACCTTTTGGGATGGGTCATCAGTTTGTCAACGAGCTAAAGTTATAAAATTAAATCACAATATTGAGAAACGGGAGAGATAGTTCGGTGGAAAGATCGTCAATTGTTTCTTCAATCACTTTTTGGCTGGTATATTTTAGAACTTCGTCAACCAAACAATCATCGCCACTTTGAAGAGCTTGAGTGAGAATATTTACCATCGACATTGATATTATCTCTTTTCACTATTTTATTTAACAAAATACAAAATTGTTGAAAAATTAACAAGAGGAAAACGGGAATGACTTTCCACAACGCTCTCCACACGCGAAATTTCACGACAGGTCTTTTTGATTTAATTGATGCGCTTTAAATATATACACCAATATAATTAATAAATAAAATCTTATATCCAGCAAGCGCAGTTTTTAGCCCAAGATTTAATGTTTAAAATAGGATTTTTACGGTAGAGCTGGTTTAGCCACGTGCATTATGGTTGATTCGAGCAAACAAAATATTAAGCACCGGAGCCACTTTGAATGTATGACACCATAAAAGAAATTTTCATGGTTTGGCTCAATTATTTATGTGCGTAAAGACAAACATAAAGAGAAACTTCCTCAAAGAAAATGAGTAAAATTTGTAATGATTTTTTTCACATTGATGAGCTTTTAAAATTATCAACATTGTTAAATAAATATTCACCATCGCCTAATTTTAGAATCAAAATCTTTCGGAAATCTTTCCGCGCAACCTCGTTTGTCATATGATTGAAATCATTAACTCGTGTATTATCTTGAATAATTCCATTATTTTAAAATATGTATTGAATTTTTATAGATTATTTCTTTGACTGCGCCAACTACTTCTGGAGTCGCAGACACATCGGTTGAATTTTTAGCGTAGAATCGTGAATAGTTGTATTTTCTAATCAATAGTATGAATCACCTGAAACTCCGTGCGGGTTTCGTATAATTTTTTGCGTTTTATCATCCTGAACTCTGATTTTTATATAACCATTTTAACCCTGCATATTTTATGAATGTTTAAATGAAAATGGTATCTGCCCACTCAAAAATTTATTAATCTTGTCGTCATTAGCATGTATTTAAATGATTCAAACTGGAGAATTTTCAAAATTTGTTCATGAAGATATTTGTTCAAAGACTCGAAAAATAGAACATAAATTTGCTATCTGCGCAAACTAAAATCATGACTACAAATCTAACTTCAGTTTGTTTACACACTATTCTATGTTAATAATTGATATATTTTTTTAAGGCGAATGAATTTAGCGCGTAGCTTGGATTCTTCGATCAGAGCAAATTAATCGAATGTAAATTTCTTTCATCCATAAAAAAATTTAAATTGTATCTTAAAATAATGAAAATCTTATTATAGTGAACGTATTTGATTTTTAAACGGTGGTTCTCGTGGCAAAGATAAGATAATTAACGGTTTTATTTCTAATAAAGATGGCGATTTTCTTGTAATGTTTTGATAGAAACACTGTCATTAACTAAAGATTTTTTTTCAATATTTAATGCCTAAATAGTGCGTTAACTTCAATAATACGGATTGATCATCTAACTTCGAAGAGCGAGGCTGTTTACGCCAAAATACATGTGACAATATACTGTACGCATCATCAAACATGCGTTAAGAAGCTCTTTCTCAACGGTTATTTGGTATACTCTCGGTGAGAATACTTCTGAGGTTTGTTTTAAAATAGCCATCCCTAAATAGGTACAATATATGTATTTGAAAGCTCAAAGATGATTAAATCCTGCGAAATATCAACAAAGCTATTGTGAAATAAGCTTGTGATTTCACAAGTTAAACTCTTTTAAAGCGTGTCCCTTATAGATTAACTTTTAAATGTTTATTGTTGAAAATATCGACATATGGGCGATTGGAAACGATAAACATTTGCGCTCCTCATCTTCATGTAAATAGAAGAGATCAGCACTATACTTAAAAATTATATCCTTAACTGACTAGAGTGTAACGCGTCAGTTTATCTCTTATTTAAGAAAAAACAATTTTTCACACTTCAATCTGATTTTCCTTTAAGTAAACGAGTAAAATTTGAAAATGTAAGGGCTTAAAAACGTGTTTGATTTGACAGTGACCCAGTATCAATCAGTGAAGAAACATATTTTCAAAGTGTCTTGCTTCTCGGGTTAGATTTAAATAATTTAATTGAGGTAGAAGATTCAAATGTATTATTATTGATAGCGCTGTTTTTCCTAAAGTTTCTTCAGTTCGAGTCAATTTCTTAATTTACACTACCCGTTTTAGATACTCTAATTTAAGTTATTTATAGATATAACGTAAATAGGATACCTTGGTTAACAATCAAAACAATTTTGATAAATTTAAAATGATCCCTTTAATTTGATTATTCGGATATTTCATTGATGTTTTGAGAATTTTTAAGATAGCAAAGACTTATATTGTTATATAACCAAAATCATACCACATTATTTACACAGTTACGAAATTATTAAGCTTATCACTGCCGAATTTCGCCACATTAACTCTTCACCTAGTATAAGTATATTATAACTTTTATTTGGCTGTAAAATCATGCCATTACGTTTTTAAATATACTTTTGCGCATTTTAAGTTATTTTAAGACATTCGCCCAGTTCATCAATGTTTTGAAACGATCAAATTTGACTCGATTTATTTAAATTTTTATTTATCAATTGAAGCATCTTTTTTGTACCCGTTCAAAAATCTAGCGACAGATTTTATATATAGGAAATGCGCAAGCGAGTAAATTAATCACACTGCGCCATGAATACTTGGTGAAGCATGAACGAAGGCTCAAACTTTTTTTGAAAATAGCCTGGGATGTTACATATATTTATTGAAATTTATTTGAAGATAGCTGTTTTTAGTTTTTTTTAAACTGTTGTATTCAAACGTTGTCATGATCGTAAGGTGGTTGTAGCCCGTTGTCGATAATTTAGAATTTAAAAATTGCTCTTTGGATGTTTGGAAATTTTGGTGTATATTGCTTGCTCTGGTTTCAGAATTCAAAAAAGTCTAAGTTTAAAAATTAAATCTAATTTCCTATGCTTGCTTAATTAATCTCATCTTGTGGATAAAGGGAAATTTCTGTGGTTGAGTCGCGGTAAAATTCATTATTTTTAACTTCATAAATGTGGTATAATAATAATAATGCCAGGATATTTCTTTATTTAGTATTACTTTTGCACGCTTTAAGGTGCCGTTAAACTGGGTCTTTTTATCGTAATTTAAATGTGTGTAATTATAAATGATTGAAGTTACTTTTTATTTTGTGCAAAATGCATCTTGTTGACACAAAAAACTTCATTGAAATTGAATTATGAAAAGGACAAAGTTGTTAAATGGTTCACTATGGGCTCTGCAATGTTAATTTATCGCATGGGGTCTTTGTTTCAAAAAAATTTCGCAATTAATTTCTGCTCTTGCTTAAATAATACTTTTGAATTTGCCACGACCCCTTTGAGAACAATTAAACCTTGCAATCTCGATTTTAAACCTATTTTCTGGAGATTTATGAGTAATTAAATGTCTTAAAATACAACCACATATTAAATCTTCTGTATCAAACAGTGGTTTTCAGAGGAACAAATAGTGGGATGAGGTTTGAAGATTTTACAGCTCCCACACCACCCTCGTTAACGCTCGGTTCCAATCAAACTGAAGTTTCACTCGGAAAATGGCTAACTCACAATAATTCCCATAAATAATGGTTCAGATTGTGAACAATTAAATACCAGTGAAATTTATTTGGAAATTTGTCCAGGCTTAATATTGCTTGTGTTTGGAAAGTTTTTTGGCCAAGGTATTGTAATTATTTGTGTCAAGTACTGACTTTAACTTATTTCTTTTTTCATTTTTTTTATTTTTATAAATCACAAAATTGATCCTCTTATTTCAGTATTACATGGAAAATAATAAAAAGACTACGCTAGAAAGATTAGAAAACTTAAGCAAACATATTAACTCGATTTCTAGACGTTTGGAAAAACAGTATCTATAAAATTGTTCATGAAAAAGAATTTGTGTTGTGGCTGATGGAGTATTAATTCGAATAATTTGAGAGAAAACACTTTTCATTTCATAAATTAAAAATATCTTGAGTTGAACAAATTTCCCATTTTATCTTTTTGTTCATTGAATATATTTGTGCGCGTGTCATAAAAAATATCCATTTTTAATCATTCATGTTCTTTTGAGCTACCAAACATCTGCTGCGACTTACAGGTAATTTTTGGCATAGTATAATCTACGATTATAGTAATTTGAGAGTTTAATAAAATAAATCTACAAAAAATTAAACGGAAATGGTAATTAATCGAAGTAAAGGATTCGACTTTCTATCATAATCGTAAAGCTGACAGATATTTATCCCCACTTACCTACCTTAAACGAAGATACACATTTGGGGCTTGATTTTTTCAATGATACTCACGATTAAAGAAGCTCAGTCAATAACAAGAGTTTGATATCTTTATGTTTGAAAATTCGTTGATACTCGTACAGGCGACAAAAATTAACGAAAACAGATATATCAAATTACCTTTCAACTGCTGAAGGTTATAAACATTAAAGCAGATAAATTTCTAACATGACGTCATCGATAAATAATTTGATAAAATTAGATCTGACGTAACATAACATGTATTTCGTGATTACTTCTGGTTATGAAAAATTGATTCATCTGCGCCTTACAAAATTTAGCAATATAGAGACAAAAATTGAGCTCATAATACTCTTGAGTACTCTATATTTATTTATTTATTATTTTTGGAGGTTAGAATATGCATAACTTTTATAATACATTTAAAAAACTTTTATTTGACAAGTGTTTTGCATTTTAGCAATTACATTAAGAATAAACTTTAACAACTCAGCCAGCATTAAAAACCCGAAATTTTGGAATTTTCTCATTCAAAACATTGCTTCACATTTTATGGTCACAGTCATGTTCATTATGACGATCCAATCTTGTAAGAATTACAAATAAGATATTATACATCAACGGATATATTTTCATGGCTGAAACTTTTATAAAGTTTTAACTGTTGATCTTTGTTTGTCAAATTATATATTCAGATAAAATCCTAGTGTAGTTGTATCCTAGGATGATACAGTGTTGCCAAATTCTATGGCACAATAACATAAATGTAAACAACAAATTTTGATGAGACCACCTGTAAATTTAATTGGGTGTTGTATCTTTGAGTTTGGGCATCAGTATTAAGTTAAAAACATAATGAGGCGCGTGTTTTTTATTTATGGAATTGTAAAAATAATTTGATAAAGAAACGATTTAATTTAAGTGTTTGAGTGGTTCAAGTTTACGCGTGCAAATATAAACCGTACATTTAAATATCTTTTAATTTATAATTCTTAAATTAGTTACCTTTTGACAACTATGTGTTTAAATATCTAGGAAATAACAATATGAGTGACTTAAATAAAAACGACCTGAACCCCAAATACTATTGGAACGTGCTATTTAGGAAAATTCAAAATTCATGATTGTTGTGAGGTAGTTTATTTTCTCTTTTTTTAGTGAAATTTCAATAAACATGCAGCTTCTATTACATGTATAATTACGCCAATGAAGCGCGCAAGACAGTCTTCACGACTTTTTTTGTTGGTTAAGAAAGGTCTCTTCTTATAAATTATGAGTGAGCATGTAAAAGATTAAATATGATACAAATTACACTTTCACGTCTTTTAATCTTGAATAATACTAATATGTCAATATAACATTTTTGAATGAAGCTCTATTTATCAAATAAAACTGTGATTCAACAAAACACGCCACAGGTTGAAGTATTGTTGAAGATAAAATGATGAAAAACGAAATAAAAATAATAAAATTAAAAACGAGAAAGTAGAAAAAGACGAAGAATATACTTGCGAAAAAATTTTCAACTTTTATTCGAATCCGGTCCGCAGAAAATTGCTTACAAAGCGTGTGAATTACATCCTAAAACTGAAGAAAGCTGCGCCTGAACCAAACCCGACTTTCAGTCTTTTTTTATTTTCGAACGATAACAAATTTCGACGTTTGATGTTGAAAATTACTGAATCAACTGTAGGTTAAGGATTTAAACTAGCCTTTTAAACTTGTCATACTGCTGGCAGTCATGATTAGCTCTTTAACCGTCGCAATACAAGACCCTACAGTATCGACAACTACAACCAGTACCTATGTAAGAAAATTCATTCATTTTAGAGCTATATTGAATTGTCTACAGTGATAATATTCGGAGTGGAATTTATATTTCAGATTATCGCCCACGGTTTCGTGCTCCACCCCCAATCCTACTTAAGAGATTTGGGAAATATTTTTGATTTTTTGGTTTTGATCGCAGGGTAATTTCTGTCTTGTTTATGATCTTAGAGTTTTAAGTCTGGATTTTTTTGACATTGGAATCGACACATCTTCCTTAAATTCACTGAAAGCAATTCGAACTCTAAGATTGATCGAATTAGTAGCTCTACTGCCGTGTAAGTAAACGCACGATTTTCGATTATTATATTTGTCATTGTTTTAAAACCACGCATTCATTCGGCTATAATCGCAGCATTTTAAATTTTAAATATTTTGCCTGTTTAGCATTACAGATTGGATTATGCGAAAGAAAAATTTTAATCGCACAAACTATTTCTTATGTTTGTTGATGAAACATATGTTTTGTGAAACACCTAATATTCATTTCGCATTGTACGTATGCTGATTTAATTATTTTTGAACTTTTATCATTTATTGATATTCTTACATGTTCAATAAAATAAAAACGATAGAAAAATATCAAGTATTTTTAATCTGTTTAACGCGGGTTTTTCTATCAACCATTTGATTCCTAATGTTGAACTTAGAATCAGCGCCAAAATTAAACATTTAAGCATATAAATAATTTTTCTAGATTTATCGTAGTATTTAAACTAAAATTTCACTCATTTGTTTTATTTAGTGATATAATGAAAGATTTTGGTCAGAATTATATTTTGGAAAGATGTAATGTGCAGCCAGTGACTTGTTCGTTTAAAAATTAATGAATATTTTATTTTTAAATTAAAAACTCAACTATGTATTGTATTGTGTGTTAAAATAACTGATGATTTTTTAAAAGGCTCAATTTCGGCTTAAATTTTTTCTTTTTATGATTATGTAAAAATTCAGTTTCATGCACATCTGGCATGCGCGTAATTTATATGACTCAAAACTAAAATTTAAGATTCTGGAAATTTTTTCCATGACAATTTTAATTTTTATAATTCAATAATAAAAATACAAAATATCTAATTTTTCATCCTCACTTGGCTAGTTAAAAAAATACTTTTTATGAACCATTGCATCTTCCTTTGATGTCATGAAAAAACCTTCTCTTAAATTTGATTCGAATTTCAAATTTTTAATGATACATTTAAGAATTTTAAAAATTAGGTATGTCTGCAACGATGATCACACTTGCTAACACTCCCATTTACTTTTTTATAGTGCTGTTCTATATTGTTTTATTAATCTTGGCATTCGGAGTGTTAACCCTACAACGCTTTTACCTGTTGATGAAGTTTGTTTGCGTGGAATTAACCACAGGAGGTAGTTATAATTCCCTCAGACAGCAATTGTAACAAGTAGGTTTAATAGTCCTCGAATCTGCGGATATTACTCGACATCGTACCAGTGTCCAACTGGATATGCCTGTTTGCCCTCGATTAAATGGTCTGGTCTGTATGGAGGCTCGATCTCGATGGACAATCTTTTGCAGACGCTATTTCTCACTTTTTTAAGTGTCGCTCATGATGGATGGTCGGAAATTATCGTCTATGTGAGTTTTTGTCTAAAAGAGTGTCTTGACGCTGTGGATGTTAATCTTGCGTATGCATGGATGTATTTTATCCCAATAAGCTTTATTGGAAAATTCATACTTCTAAACTGCATCTCTGGAATAATTTGTGGGTAGAAACGGTGACGAAATTAGGCTGTACACTTCCTCAAGAAAAAGACTCTCAGATTCGGTTGTGATTGAAAGGACGTTTCAAAAATTGAATCTGTCAGCCCAACTCCCCGTTTACCTCTCTTGGATTAACGAAGGAAAGAAATCGGTCATCAACAAAAAAGAGCTAAATATAGGTGAAATAGTGGCTGATATCAGACCAGATAACTCAGCTAAACGAAGATGGAGACATATTCGAAAAGGAAACTTCAGAAAAACCAACCATTATCGGGCCTTTGGTTAACCTGATAATGCCAGACAAAACGATGTAAATTGTTTCACGTTATAAAGTATGAAAAAAATGAAATTAAAAATATCCATTTTGAACTCATTTATTGTTCAAACAGTCAACAACGCCGTCTTTATGTTTTTCGATTCATTGGTCATCATCTGTTGTGTTACCTCCGCGTGCTCTTTGTATCCAATTCAACCGAGTTGGTTAACTACCTTACAATGTTATCAGTTTTATTTTACTTCAGTTTATGCGGACATTTCGACGAGAGGAATTTTTGTCTTTTTTTTATTCTTACGACTTTTCGCGAATGGATTTAAATCGATCTATAAGGACCTAGGGTTCGCCTTCGATACTCTGGTAGGCGCTAATAATTATAATCAGATTACTCTTGGAGGAGTATTGGATGTTGCCATGATTTTTATATTTGGATACCATTATTCATTAGCCGGTTTTAGAATCTATTTTTTGTTCAGCTTCTTGAAAGAAACAAGGTGAGAATATAAGAATAACGCAGTCTCAAAAATTGGTATAATAGTTTCTTCCATCCATTGAAAAAGAGCATTGGTCCAATGATGGGTCTCACGTTCATTGATTTACTTCTAATTTTCGTATTTTCACTCATTGGAATGGGTACTCTCTCAGAAGCGTAAGTAAAAATTTCGGATAATTATCAAAATAAACAAATCCTCTCGTTTTTTTTCGTTGAATTACATTGACAGAATAAGAAAATTTAGAAAGATAAAAATTTGTTATTTATTATTCTTCATAACTTTCAAATTTTTAATGTTCAACCAACCATGTTAAAACTGTATAATTTCCCATATTAACATCAACGTATTTTAAATCATAAAAGTTCAAACCAATCCCGGTTTTATTACGGATTCATTTTTTATCATTGATATTCTAGGTCGATATAAGCATCCACTTGTAAAACGCGACACGATGTTCGTTTAGACCTTAATATTAAAAAAACTCTTCGAAAATCGATCGCATCAATTCAATGGCGTAACAGCTTGCATCCATCAAAATTTACCTGACCTGCCTTCTATTTAAGCGCCGCCTCTATGTAAAATTCAGGCGATAAATTTTATTCTAACCCGTAATTTCTTTTAAAAAAATTTTAAATTTATCATACGATGAATATGCGGTACATTCAGTCACGAGCACATTTTTATCACTTTAAGAAACAAGAAGTGCTTTTAAGCACGCGCAAAGAGTTTACCGCGTGGTATAAATGACAGTCATGTTCATTTTGAATTTTAAGCAGTATTACTTGTGAAATTGCTTGTTATTTCAAAAATGATCCTGTATCTTAAATTGTTGAATGTTAATCGATTTTTCCAACAAGTTTAGTGGTAAAAAGATTTCAAACGGCTACTCTGCAACATTTTATAATTTTGTTGAATCGTTCATCTCCAGTTTTCAGGTTTGGCGTTAATTATTTTTGAGGTTTTTAATCAAGAAAATTGGAAATTCATGGCTTTTGACGCAATGCGAGGAGTTAACTCTTCACTAATCGGATACTTGTTCATCGTTTGTGTTATTGTGGGAAGATGTATGCGGTATTATTAACATAGATACTTTCATGGCTTTCAATTTAGGTGTAATTTCTGACAATATATTGGTCGAACAAAAAATTGGGTTGGGATCATCCGATAGTGTTTTGAATAAAGAGGACTCTATTGACTGGAAAAGCGAGGTAAATGTGATGAAAGCATTAAATTTAGAAGCCAATTCCTAGTTACCCTGGAAACATTTTTGACGACGACAATATTCCCTCTTCTGGATTTAAATTTGATTTCATTCTTAATTTCATTGAATCTTTAATCACGCTGCCTGGGCTGAATCGAGACCCTATGATTAAGACGAAAACAATGTTTTTGTTTGCAGAAACAAATCAGTTATTTAACTCATATGACTTGAAGGTTGAGAATCTTACTATATAGATTGACACAGTCGATATATTATGACTTTTTTATGGTATTGGCAATAATCGCCAGTTTGATTCTAATTGCTATCGATGATCCCCGAGATTTTTCTGCCTTTCGCCTTGACATAGGGTAGGGAAAATGCTAATCTTAGAAACGTTTTTGATTATGTTTTAAACTCGATATTTTTGATAGAAATATTTATCAAAGTAACTTGATTCCTCATATAGTTTATTACAATTGGAATTGCCTTGCATAATGGTGCGTTTTTCAGAAATATATGGAGCATTTTTGACTTTCTTACAATATTAATTTCTGGAGTATATATTTATTTATCGATGTCGACAACTGTTTTAAACATAGATTTTTAGTGATTTTGCCTACTTTAGACTTGTGAAAATTTTACGATTGACCAGGTTGTTAAGACTATTTAAGCTTGCTTGGAGATTCCCATCGTTCAAAGTCGACAATTAAATCTATCATAAGGATATCGCTACATGTGTATTCTGTGCCATCAAGGGAATAACTCTGGCTTATACTCTTTTACTTGTTACGTTAATAGCTTTTTCAGAAGTAGGAATGAAGCTATACCAAGTAAATGAACTAGATAACTGATTCTCAGGGTAAACTGGGTTATTGTTCCTCAAATTTGCTTACATATACAGAGTGCAGGTTTTTATTCAGTCATTAATAAAGTGGTTTATTATACAGTTCCTTTCAACTCAACATCGAACATCCCAGTAAATGTAAAGTGTTATTTATAAACAAGGTATCTACTCCTAACTGGTATGGATACCAGTACAGTTTTGAAAATATCTATTTTTCCATGAAAACATTGATGGTTTCATTCAGCAGTGATTTATGGACATCGTATATTTATTGCTTATATTTACAGTCTTATGTACTACTCAATCGAGAAGAAACTAATTAATGGATCAGTTGTACGAAGAACTCCTATGTCAACTATAATTTATTTTTTATTGTTCAAATTCATTGGAAATTTTATAATACAAACTATTCGCCGCATATTTATTAGTCAATATTCGGGACACTGAAAGGAAGACGAACGAAGGTTGACGATAAACGAGGTATTTCTTAAGAATCAGTTCAAAGAGAGTGCCTAAACCTAGCATTTACACTAAACATGAAAAAGATATATATTCCACGAAATTTAAAATCATGCCGCGGAGTTGTCTGGAAAATTGTATCTTCAACTGCATTTCAAATTATAATGATGTTTCTAACCTTAATGAATACTGCTTTGTATGCCATTCTTGTAAAATTTATTTTTAAATCAAGTGGGATGGTATGTCGATTAACATACTCATATACGTGAACTTTGCAAAAATAGGGTTTACCATTATTTTCATTCTGGAAGCTCTGCTTAAAATTATTGGTTTTGGCAGCGTATTATTCATTTTTGTCTTCAGAGTTATTTTCATGATTACTTCAATCTATTGGATCTCTTCTTGCTTTGCTTGAGAATAAGTTTTTTCATCATCAATGTCAGTATTCTTATGCTTGTCCTCAATTTTTTTGTTTAAAAATAATTTGATAAAAATTAACTTTAACAGATAAGTTACTTTATTTCTAAGTTAATTATCAAAAATATAGGAGGCTTATTTTCAAACCAATACTTATCTGACTGTTCTTATTTCAATTGTTCTTCAGATAATTATGGATTTAAATTCAAAAATGATTTAGTTTAATCATTGAAGGAACTCCGAAAGCATATTTAAACCATGAGCAGAACTTAAGGAATTTCGTGTATTAGTTCACAGATATGACATTGTTATGCCTTTAGTGACTTAAATATTCTCCTATTCGTATCAATACGTAAAACTTAGAGTTTAACTGTCCATGAAAAGTAAATTGATTTTTTTTGTTTTATTTAAAACTAAAGTGTAAAATATAATTTTATAATGAAGAACAAAAATTTGAAACTACATTTTTAACGTGATTAGTTTTCTGCACAGGCCTTATATATTTATTGATTTCAATTTCTACCATTATTTTTATCATTTAACATCGAAAACTGATCTTAATCACACATAATTTCAAAGATTCTTACTTTTGTTATATAATTAAAACGATTTGAAAAAACAGAATCTAAATTGCGAACAGTATTTTATCTCCAAATTTCAGAAACTTTTTCGATCAAGTATCAAACAAAAAAGTTAAATTTCATCACTTTTGGTTGCTTCGATTGCTTTGTCGCAAAAATTTATTTTTCCTTCTGGTTTAGAACATTAACTAAAAGTTTTGAATGGAAATATAGTGATTTATTTGATTTTCATTTTCAATCAAATAAAGTTTTTAAAATATTGTCAAAAATAAACATGACATTAAACCTCCATTTTTTGATTATAATGTGCATTTAACCGAGACTTTATCTTTACTTATAATTTAACTAAAAGATTAATTATACTTTTCGATTCTTGGTGTGAAGATAATCTGTCCTTCAAACAGACACCGACATTTTCCTTCTTCCAACCATATCTAAAAATCAAGAAGCTCTTGCCCATAATCTTGTGTGATTCATAGTTTATGTTCAAAGTATCATCCGTTTTATTCTTATGAAAAAATCACGCCAGTCTAAACGTTAAATTGAACTTATTCGTTCAGAATAAACACTTTAACATGTGATTAACCTTAAAAAGTTGAAAAAAAGTAAAAATTTTTAAGATCGTTGAAGATTTTTGGAGTAATGAAAATCTTTGAATCTTGAAAAAATCCAGAGGAATTAAGAAAACATTGATTTTTAAAAAATTCAATGTTCTCAAAATCTTCGTTGATTCAGAACCGTTTCTTTATCCTCCATGAATTCGGATTTCCTGGAGGAAAAGTTCTTCTTGTATCTCATTTGGAATTACGTTGTGCCTTAAAAGTTAAATTTTAAATGCTCGAAATAAAATATCGTTGATTAACTTATATTTATAATGACAGGAAAGATTTGTATCAATATATGCCCTTAATAAGAATATGCGGTTGTACACAAAATTTAGTTCATTTTGGTTACTTATACCTTTATTATTCGTTATTGAAATCATCCACACATATGTCATTCTCGATGTGATGAGAAAGACAGTTATGAATCTAGGTTTTCGCGTTATGGGTTATAGAAATGGCATTTATTGTTTTGTTAACTTTTATTAATCAAGCATAACAAATGAAAATTTTTCTCTTGTTAGTTTGAAAAATTTGAGAAAACTTTTGCTGTTTGGTCGTTCATAAAATTTTAAAATTAAGGTTCTTTTAAATTTTAGTATGTAAACCCTTTGGTGGTTCCATCTGACTTTGGTTGTTTGATTATTCTGAGATATTTTCGAATTATTGTCTATTTTCAAAAATACAAGGCTTTCTTTATTGTGACTGAAGTCATTAAAGAAACATTTTGGTAGTTAAATCGGTAAAATGTAGTATCTCCCCTACATATTCACACTGATGATATTTATTTTGTATATTTACGCCATTATCGGAATGCAGGTAACTGAAGTTCACCATGTATGAGCTTTTCGCAACGATTGTTCCCAGTGTAAACCAACCAGTGAACGATTACTTTAATTTTTCAAATTTCACGCACAGCATTTTGTTACTGTACAGGCACTCCTGGTTATAATTTCAGAGTCCTTTGTGGTGAAAATTGGAACGACTTAATGGATGAATGTGCTGGAAATGCCCCATGTGACCCAACTACTCCTCTTGGCTGCACATTTCCAGTGGCCTATGCTTATTTCATTTCGTTCATACTCGTGGTGAATCTATTCGTTCATATTTTGAATGACTTTAGTTGGCGAACATATTCATATCAATAATTGTCCGAAGTTTCGAATATCTCACTAAAGAGGAGACCAAATTCACCAAATACTCAATACATAAGTTTATCGATATTTTGACGGAATTTGACCCAACTGGATCGTTGATATACATTTTTTGACAATAGGGGAATGATACAACACACAGACCTTTTCCAAGCACTTAGAAAAATGGAACCGCCTTTCGGGATTGGAAAGTACTGCCCGTTGGACATTGCATACCGAGTAAAACACATCCTAACGTGCAGAGAATGACTCAGCTTAACATTCCTATATATAGGAACAACCTGGTGAGCTTCTATGAGGCTCTTTTTGCGTTGATTAGAACGGCACTGAAACTCAGAATAAAAAACAGTTATTATTATTGCCTTAACATGAGCAGACAACAGCATTTTAAACGATTCAGATATCATCGAACTCATAAAATATACTTGGCCAGAGTTTAAAACACAAACAATTAAAAGATCAATTTTACTGTGGCAGAATTTCGACTAGTATTTTTTTACAAAGACCTTGAGTGAGGCAATGACTGTGACAAGGGTTTACACAGCCAAACTTCTTTATTACAACTACCTTAGGAGTAAAGGGCAACAACAAAAAATTAACAAGGTATGCTGTTGCGCTTTCTTGCCTAAACAATCGTCTTTATAATCATCAATTTCATCCAAACCTCACTCTATATCTCATAAATTGACTTAAAAATGTGTTTATGCCGTTTTACCTATCAAAAATATTGTGCTTTAGTTTCATATTTTCCGAGATGGAAATGTAAATGTATAGGAATTGAAAATACAAACATCGCCTCTGATAGAACAAAAGGCGGTACAGGCGGAAAAACCACTTCTTGTTCAAGAATCTTTTGAAGATCAAATCCCAATTGAAGACGTTCAAACAAGTTTGGGTGATACAGGACATCAAAACGAACAGATCTTGTAGAGTCGTAGCTTAAAATATTACTTATTTGTTCATGCGTCGAACGAACGTTTCTTTTGTCATCTAATTAGGTTTATTTAAGCAAGATTTACCCTTTGAATAGAATGTAAATTTTAAATACTTTATAATTTAAAAATTGCGTTATTTAACAGGTTTCGCTTTCTCACTCACGAAGGGTCGTTTACTGATGCCTCTATGTGTAAAATCATATACCATCATCACCGTCTTTGCAACTTTCTTTTATTTCAATATACTAAATCAAAATAAAAAGATTTCTACCGCTATAACCGTTCCATTTTAGTTTAAGCTATTAAACAGGCAGGAGCTGTGGGCATCCAGTTAATTTAAATGCTAAGCATGCTCTATCCAGATGTCAGGTATGACAACCACGAGGGATTGGTTGGCGCCAGCCTCTCTTTTAAAATAACTGTCTTCATGCTGGAGTTAGTATGACTAATCTTGAGTTTGACAACTCGTAGATTTCACATGGTTGGTGCTGCGTCACTTTCTGTCAAACAAATGATTCTATCTCAGTCTTACTCATATTTCTAATCCTCATCGATGAACGAGCCATTATTCGAACAATTTGGATAAAAGATTTGAAATAAAAATTCTAATTCTCGTGAAAAAAATCTTTTTCACGTGTAACAAGCAAATGTAATGATTTTCATTTTTTTACTTTGAATGGTTAATGCATAAACTTGTTAATAAAAATACTCTAAAATAAATTTGATTCACGCAAAGCATACCATGAACAAATAATACCACTGGTACGATTCTATGTGGCCTTTTTTATACTAAGTCGAGAATCTCGTGTGATGTTTCATGCGATGTTTATTTTAAAACAAATAAAACCAAGGTTAAGTTTAAGAATGTCGACTTCCCGTGAAAACATCAACACATGTTTTTACCATCTTGGTACATATTCAAATATTTTTCATAATTGCAATAAAATTCAGCCAGGCTTATTATTCTCAACCGATTATCGTTTCTATCACCGCTAATGTCAAGCAAAACATCTTTATTGAAATCTCATAAAAAATTTCAACATAAGAGAAAATATACAAAATTTTCAAGTGGATAAGAGATAAAATATTCCATTTTTTACGTTTAATATATTTTTAAGCAATTCTAATGGCTAAAATACAAACGATTATTTATAGTATATATGGAAAAGGTAACACATTTAGAGATTAACAACATTCAGAAATAATGTCTGAAAAACGAATTTTTAACTCAGTTCTTCTTTACATGGAAAATTTACCGTAAAGTTGAGGTTTGCCCCTTATCTTTGGATCAAAGTATCATTTTATATTCCAGTTTTCTCAAATGTTAATTTTTGATACCTGACTCAAAAAATATCTTAGATTAACTGAAGCACCAACTACAACAATTTGGACATCCAATTTTACAAGTCCTTTTATTTGACGCGTTTAACATAAAATTGGTTTTTTTCTAAAATTCAAAGATGTTTATAAAACTCCATTGAGAGAGCCATCGGTCTCTCAAACTTAAAATCCAAAAAAGTTGATTTTTTCAATATTTACACGCGCGCATCTTCTATTCTCGCACCTTGAGTTAAACTCGCGATTTTTTTGTTCTTGATGAGACAAACAAATTTATTAAAAATTGTAAATTTAAGTATACCGTCAAAATATTCCGTTTTAAGATTTCTTTTTATGAATTAGACGTGCAGCTTCATTGGGAATACCTTTATTCAGCATGAAATTTTGTTTACTCGCTTGTCAATTATAGCTCGAAAATTATGTTAAATGTGTGTGAAATAAATATGGATTGACATTGTGGAATTTAAGAAACTAATGAACTCGACGACAAAAAACAGATTTTTTTTCTTGTTTAACTCAGTATTAAATTACCCGATTGTAAAATTTTATCTTTCTTCTTCTATGAATTAACTTTATTCATGGCAGAATGTTCCGAACTATAGAAATAGCTTGGTTGTTATGATAATTTTAATAATTCGTGATATTAACATTTTTGTAAGCCATAATATTGAAACGAGATTGGCAAAATTATGGCGATTTCTTACTTATCGAAAAGGGTTTTATAGTCTTTGAAATAAAACTCTATAATGCTTGATTTTGGTCTATTTTTAAATATTATGCAAACATAATTTGAAAACAGCCCATAAATAAAAAAAATTTTCTGCTTGGGTCAAGAACATCCAAAAGAAGCTTCCGTGGATTCAAGTGATTTAAGTTTTTTATGAATGTGGGAAATGTTAACCGCTAAAATCATTAAAATTCAATTAAATCTGAAAATACGAACAAACAAAGAGTATATGATAAAATTTCATTAAACCCAATAGTCTTCTCAGTTTTAGATAAATTATTGTGGATAAGTGTATCAGTTACGATAATTAACGAATGCCCTAGATACGGAGTGCAAACCAGATTTTAGTGTTTGAAGCATCCCGGTTACTCAGACTGAGATTGGTAATATGGTAGAAAGAGACTTATCACAACAAATAAATCGTGTAATAGCAGGATCCCAGAAACTGGAGAAAACACCACAAACTCTATGTAAAATGGCGGCAATTGTTCGATTCATTCTTAATACGATAAATGAATTCACATCTGAATTAGTTTTTTTATCAATTATTTTCTGTCATCTCAAGTGAACTTATTAAAGAGAAGCATGTCTAGTTTTTTTAAAACACCGACTAAAATATTAAACTCTCGAAAATAATTGAAAAGTGGAAAATTTCCAAATACACTCAAGATCAAATTCTATTTGCCCCTAAATTTTAAAATAGGTTTTAATCAGCCATACGATTGATAATAATTTTATTCTCACAATTTTTTTTCATTCCACTAAAACTATTTAAATCCATGTCCAAAATAGTTTATATCTCATTAGTTTCAAAATCAACTTTATATTGTTTGAACAAAAATGTAACCACATTTTGCCACCCTATTATTGACAAGCAACAGTCTGAGTGGCGAATATATAGTATGGTTCTTTTCATGTTGTTAAAATGTTTCAAGTCTTATCCTTCAAACCCTGAAGATTCGAGAAACTAGTTTAGTTACTTCCCAATGAGCCAATTCCCTTCCAACGCGCAAAGAACATGGTGAGAGGTAAATGAGTGATAAACCTTACACCACACTACACATAAAAAGTCATGAAGAGAGACTCTATAGAAAGCTGAACTTCTTAGAGAATAGTTCTTCTGAAGGGAATCTAAAGGCAAACTCCGTTTGAAAGTATCCATACTTGCTTGACTCATCCTGGTTAAAAAAATTAATTCAACCGCGAATCGACACAAAAATACATTTAGTTCGCAAAAATATCTTGTATTTTCAACCAAGCTCAAAAAACAAAAATGATTTTAATTTCAAAACCCAACATAGTTCTTGATTCATATGAGACAGTGATAATAGATTTTTATGTTATGACCAAAATCGCAGCTTCTACTTCGAATACGGGAAACTTTTTCTTCCATCTAACTTGGATTGTAATTGCCAATGAAACTCAAATTTATGAATTTTCCACTGGCTCGATTAAAAATTAGTGGTTAGTGAAACCGATGATACACTTCCACTCGATGGTATATAAGTTGAAAATGTTAGTTGTGAACGTGTTTATGGAACAAAAAAAATATTTGATAAAACAATGGAAACCACGCACTATGTGGTTTATTAATTCCCAAATGCTCTCTTTTACTGCACATATTTTAAAAAAGGCTGTGCATAGTTTTCGAACTATTTTACTCATACGTCGAGGATTACTTTTATATTTGTTCATTATGGCAATAATAGTGTTAATTTATTTCTCTAATTTTAACAAGAAAAAGATTTTGGTTAAAAGAAAAAAACTCCAGCAGAATGAAGATGCAAGGATCAGAATCCTCATCTTTGGATCCCTTTTTGGAGAACTCCTCATGCCAGAGTTTGAAAAAAATTCATTTTGCTCCTTTAGGGATAAATTTAACATCATCCGAGGTTATAGTATGGTAAATTTCGACATAGTTGTTATTCACTTCTTCGAATACGATTTATTCATGAGTCTCTACAATAAAACCAACACAAGGATGAAGAAAATCATGATTTTATTTTTTTGGGTAGATCTTTGAATTTTATTTAGGAAGCGCCGCATACTGTATGTTCTCATGTGAATTTCAAAGAGGCTAAGAGGTTTTTTGTTGTTTGGATTTCCTCATATCACTTTGGCAGCTTCATACATGCACCATACTGTGCATTTGAAAAGTTCCAAAATACAAGCATTAAGCTTCAAAATCTTAGGAAGGAATTCAAATCTCGTGAAAAATACGCAGCCGTTTTGATATCTAACTGCGATACGTTTCATAGTATTCGGTTGGAGTACGTTTATAGGTTGAATGAATCTTTTCCAGTTAAAGCTTATGGTCGATGCTTTGGGACTCGGGTTTCAAAAGAGGAAAATCTACGAATATACAAAAATTACCTTTTTTATCTCTCGTTTGAAAACAGCGTCTGCGATGAATACACAACGGAAAAATATTGCAACCCAATACGTTTTGGCGCAATTCCTGTTGTTATGTCCCATAGAGATGAAAATCGGAACTTGATGCCTGGATCGTATGTTAATGCAATGAATTTCGAATCGCCAGAACATTTGGCGAACTATCTTAACAAGATCGCCAGTAATTTCCTTTTGTACAGAAAATACTTCCAATGGAAAGAAAAATATTCTCTCATCGAGAGTAAGATTGAAATTGAGTTGTGTAAATGGAAACAAGATTTAGAGGATAATATCGCAAAGCATTTATACAACGATCCCACTATAAATATATTTTGCGCCGAAAATACATGTGCCACGAATGACGAACTGAGATTCAGGCTTTTAAATTAAAAAAACTCTATATATAGATTCACATTAACTTTAATTTATTTTCATGACCAAAGAAGCTAAACTTGGTTATATTTTGCGAGTATGAAGGCCTATTAAAAAATTTGTTGTTTTGATAATGCTCAATTTTGTTTAAACACTTAAAAACTGGTACAAATATTTCCTATTTTAAAACCTATGAATTAAAACACGCGCACGTGCTAAAATTCTCTTAGATTTGTAACAAAACAGAAATTCGAGCGTTGACAAACATAAGAGCGTGCGCGAAATGTTTTTGCTTAATATAAAAATAGTTCGATAGGATTACATATGTTTAATAAAACAGTTTATGCTCACCAAAAGAGAATTTTATAGAAATAAAAAGTAAATTGCTAATTTAACGCGTGGTTTAATTGACTATTAAGCGTTGAGCTTCATGAAATATTTGGCAATAAGTGCCTAAATTTGAATTTTTTGTCAAATTAACAATTAAAGATAAGGCATTTATTCTAAATCCACCTTTCTGGTCTTTTTCAGAGAATTGGATTTAAAAAACATAATATTCGATGGCATCATAATTCAAATTTTTTTATTTCTACGCTATAAAAGTATTTGAATAATTTTCAAACTCACAAAAAATTTAAATTTATATGGAAAATTGATTGACTTTCCATATATTTGTTCACATAAACATTCTAATAGATAGGAAAATGACTCTTTCTTAAGTTTTTATCAGCTCGTATTATTTGTTGTTTGCTAAATTATCTTCCAAAATGTTAAAAATGTCGAAAATAATTTTTCAATGATAATAGTCGTAAATTTGTAATTATTTTGAGATAAAAAAATTATACCGGAATAAATATGAACCTGGAGATGCTAAAACATACCGAGAATCTTTTGTATCTTTGCTTGATTTGACAAACATGTATGGACTTATCTAAAATAATCGATCTCGCGCATGACTATTATAATTATTAACTACGTTATCAAATACTTTGACACATGGTTTGCAAAAATTAATTTTCATGGATAAAGTATAATGCTATCGTGAAATCTGGCGAATCGTTATGTTATAAATTCATGTAAAACTCAATTAATTTCAACCAAAATAAAATTGGAGTTTGAAATTTTATCTTGTTTGAAACGAAAGATAAAAACTATTTAGGCTGATGTTGTAATATTTCGTGAATGTTAGATTATTCAAGATTTCCTATGATATCCACATTAAACCTAAAATATTGTTATCACTTTATTTCGAAAAGAAATTTGGCCGCGAATGTCCTAATTTCAATTTACTATATGTTCAAAGTTAAGAAACCAATATCGAAGCATCTTTTTAAAATAATCTTGTGTTTTAAAAACTCATATTCCTTCAATGTTAATTTACTTAATATGAAAAATCAATTTAAATCTTTGCGCAATTTAAGGTTAGTCACATTTAATGACGGGTTGTTGATTTAAACCTCAAATCATTTTGTTTGTTTCTAGCGATAAGCCGCCTTTTAATTTATGGATAAAATCAAAAGATGGCGGCGTAAGATATTATTCTAAAACATAATATTTCTGAAATTATGTTGTTTTAAATTGAGAATAGATAACTGAACAATAAAATAACCAGAATAAAGATCAACGGTAAGAATTAAAATCCATACGTTTTACAAATTATAAATCCAATTCTTTTTGTTCAAAATTTTTAACTGTTCGAAGGCAAAATAGGTTTTGAATAACTTTATTTCAAATTGTGAGTGATTGATGGAGCCCCATGATGATTAGAGTTGACATAAATGAAAGGTTGCTGCAAAATTCAAATAAAGAGATCAAAATCTTATTTACGAGTCCCGACGCTGTCATAGGATAAGTAACGCGGAAAATAAGCTAAACAGTTCTCGTTTGCGCACGCGTAGTTAAGCACGCATCGTTTTTGTTCAAACATGTTTGAAATTTGCCTTTCCTGGTGTTTTTAATAAACTTTATTTACTTAAGGTAATACTTTGTCGGAATTCTTCAGAATAAATCTTTAAATTGATAATAAGTTTGATTAAACCTCGTTAGGCGATAATAACCATAGGAACATCCACAACGTTTTGTTTTTTAAAATAATATTAAATAGAAAAAAATTATTCTATATTGCACTTTATGTTGGAATTAATCGAAACGACTTTTCAAAAAAGTCAAGATTTGTGAAAAATAAATTTAATCAAATAGCGTGAGGTTGAAGACGTCAATACTCACTCTATAGAATTTATGAAACACAATGGTGCGCTAAAACTGAGACTCGAAGATGACTTTATTCATAATAACGCTAGATTCTAAATTTTAGAGAAGTAAAAAATATTTTGATATTGGCATACTTTGATATCAACATTTATTAAGTACTTTTTAGTTTTACGAGTTGTAATTTGACTTCACGAGGAGGTATTCATCTTCAACTACTTTATATTTGAGATAATGCTGTTCATTTGAAAATTAACTTCGAAAGAGAAAATTTACCAAGTTCCCTTCTGATTTATACTTAAACAGAGTCAAGAAAATATGATAAATTAAATTTTAAGGCATGAAGCAGTAGTAAACATAGTTTAGTCAATTTATATTAACTATACACAAGTTTTTTTTTGAATCTACACGAATGATCTTTAAGTTCATCTTAATATCGATCAAAGGATAAATCTTTTTACGTGATTCGCGTTGATATATGATTGTAGCACAATCACTTTTTAAGTGTCTTAGGAAAAATAAAAAGCGCCACTCACACATGTACTTATACATGAAATAAAAGGTTCCGAAATTGAAATAATCAAAAAATAGTATTAATTAATAAAATTGAGAACGTAAGTTGATTGCATGGCTAATGGAATTTTGATTCTTTTTAAACCGTTTTTTAGGAGTTTTGATTCTACAATAACGGTATTTCATCATTTTTGATAAAATACGCGGCTATGCAAAAAATATTATGTCAACCGATATAAATTACTTTAATTTTAACTAACCCTATTTTTGACAACTTAGCTATATTCTAACAGATGAAATTTTAGCTTGACAGAGATATTTTAAGTTATGCTTGTTTTCACGCTATATATTTTTCTATGAGAGGATTCGGAAAACTTTGGCCTAGTGGTAAAATTCAACCATTATGATATCAATGATCGTTACTCTTCAACTCCTGCCAACTTAAAATGACAAGCTATAATGTAGAGGGAATCATAAACGCGACTGGATATGATACTCTAGAATTCACAAGGCCAATATCACCTCACAAAGAACAACGCTGGTAAGATGCCTTCCAAGCTCATTAGTCTGTGGCCAACTATCTCACATATCAGGTGAGTTATTTTGAGAATATGTTCTAATATGAATGCTACAAAGAACATTTATCATCGATATTTTTCATTTTACTAATTAAAAATGCTTCCCATTTATTTTCCACCCTCATAATAAAAGAGGAAAGTTGTATTCGAACGTATTCATCAAAAGTAAAGGAAATTTGGATTATTCCACAACAGAATAAAACTGTGTATTTTAACACTGGTATGACAACATATGTGCTTATACGCAAAATAAAATCTATTCTTACAAAAATAAGAGCGGCATAATGTTCAAAACTTACATTTTGACATAAGAAAAATGATGAAGCTTAAAACGAAACCCTTAATTGCAAAGTAATTTATTTGTGAAAAAATTCTGCAATTGCCAGATCACGTTTGCGAAGAGTTAAAATAGAAAATGAAATTCATTATCGAAGGTGAAATAATAGCCACATTTGCTTGCAGCGGCCGAAAAATTATCTCGAAGTAAAATTGATTTATTTATACGCATGAGCGTTTCTATGAAAACAACTACTAGAAGACATGAGCATATTTACAGTAACTTTATAAATAAATTAAAAAATCAAACTATTTTTTTTTCTTGGTGATTGATTAATCGATAGATTCCTGATGCTCATTAGTTATTGCTGCTTATTCAAGAAGTCATTCGTGAGTTAAAGCGACTGAAGAACTTTCTTCTTGGTATAGTCTTCAAGGAACAACCTAGGATAAATATATCTTCAAAAAAGTTCAGAAAGCTCTTTTAGAGAATCAGTAAATTGAAAAAAGTTAAAATATAATATTCGTGATAATTGCTAAAACGCGTGCGCAAAGAGAAAAGTATTATTTTGACAAATTTACCAGACCTGGGATAGTGGAAGCTGTTCAAAAATAAAGATGATTCATTTATGATTCGAAATAAGTTTTTTGATCGAAATACCTCAACGCATCATCTTATTAAATCAGATGTCATGGTTAAATTTATACTTTTTGGGGATGACAATCTTCATTTTCATAATTTGTAACTATAAATCGAGCAAAATATCTTTGCTTTTCGTCCCATACAACATTTCGGTGACTCATCAATGATTAAGTATTTGATACACATTCAATTAACGCGCGAAATTTTTCTCTTTGAAAAAGCTATATATCTACTACAATAATCAAAAGAGAAAATTTTGAAAATCATCAGCTTTTGGTGATATTGCATTATTTATCAGAGAGTAGCATTGAAACTGTTGGGTATAGTCGTCCTAGTTTGTGAAACGCTGACTGTGGTAAGCTAATTTAGTCGACATTTACTTTGAGCAAAAAATCAAAATATTATTACACTTCACATGCTACAATAATTCGAAAATAAGCGAAATCTCAAATCCAACGAGAACGATATTTTCTGAAATCAAACTAAGTTTCAACCCAGTTTACAATAGGGATTTAACCTCCAAGAATAATTACATTTTAACTGAATCCTCTTGATTATATGATCTATCAGCTTTTTTTATACTTTAACGTGAAACGAATATGCTGTTTTGCGATAAAATGTAAAAGTATAAATGTGAATAAATGTTTCGCATCTTTCTTTAAATGCATTTCTAGAGAAGAATATGATATACTAAATTCATATGGAATAGAATATGCACGTGTATTTGTAAGCACATATTTGACGAATAGATAATTACGAATTAATGCTCATAGAATATTAAAATAGCTAAGAATAAGTGGATGACTTATTTAAATACGCTTTTATGACTGCGAATGATAACGCCTTATCCAATTTTATGAGATGTTATCTCATACATATCGAGTACATTCTTTCATAACGATTATCGTTGTATTTTTTCGGACAAAATTGAATTTTTCCCGTTTCTAAAAAACATAAATGGTTAAAGGTCAATATTTACTTTGCTAAAATTTTGTAAATGTATAAGTAACAAGTTTGGATCAAGATATTTTGATAAAATGAAAGATATAAAATTAAAAAACGATAAACTTTTTTCAAGATTTTAGAAGAAGAAGATTTTTTGTGAAAAAATAAACAGTATGATTAACCATGGGGCTTGAATTGTCAATTTCACTCAGATATTTTTTGGAATGCACTCTCTTCCGTGACCATGATTACTCGTTTTTACTCTTCAGCACCTCCTGTCCAGACGATTCTTGGTATCATCTGGTATCGTGTAGTGTGGGACTTACAAACTGAAAATCTCGCATTTCCTCGGGATATTTAGGCAGCCTTACCTATACTGGTTTTGTTTTGTGAAATCATTCAAGATATCATTCGAACTACAGTAGTCATGAACAATCGTTCTTACCACCATGATGACAGCGATAATCATTATCATGAGAATAGCTCCACCTCTATTATTGGCCAACACAATCAAGTATTCCTTCGACCATCTTAAAATGTCACCAAACAGTCACTGTTCAGATACAAAACAACCTATGCAGCACTTGTAAATTCTAAGTTTAATCTTATCAATTTATGCAGCAAATCATGATTTATCTATAAGGCCTAATGTTCTCTGCCTCGATGTCGTGACACATTTCCATAAAATAAGTGGATCAATCGCTAACCGTCTCAGAGACTCTTTTTCGCTTCGCTGGTCCAGTCTTGGTTGATTGCGTTGATATTTTAATATGTTTTCCATTGGTATTTTGCTTAACGAAATAAATGTTCCCAGTATTTCATTCAAATATATTTTTTATATTTCTTACATAACCGGTTAACTCAACTCCATGCTCTTATTCCTTTATGTTTTTGAATTCAAGTAGTTAATATAGTTCACATGTGCTGGTGGTGTGGTCGCATATATGCGAAATAGCCTAGATTCGTGAAAATTTAATTTTACTTTATCAATCCAACAAATTTGATGAAATTAGTGAGTAAGAATTCATTTTCAAATCCAAAAAATCCTTCGAGTATTCTTGAAATTTAATAAGCTTCCTAAAGTTTTGAAACCATATCTGTAGTTATAGCTGTCATGCGAAGAAAACTAAATTACAGAATGAAAATACAAAAATGAAAAAAATGTGGAATTCAAGCCAAATTTTTATATCATTTGTGCATATCTTTAACGTAAAATTAAACAAATTTAAAACTACTTTCCATATTTATAATTAGATTTACGCATATGGGTATCATCACATTCGCTTTCGCCACTAACCCTCTTTTTATGGTTTGTCACATAATATTAAAAGCTTCTTAAGCCCTCCCGTATACCGTGGAAATTTACAAAAAAGCCAGTGTAAACTAACCCACAATTTTGCTCGACATACAGTGTGTAACTAATTTATTCACAAAAAAATAAATAAAGATAATTTTAACCAAAAAAGTCTTTAATTTTGTCTCAAGTAAACAATAGCAGAGAAAATAATTCATTTAAAAAATAAGTTCATTTTTCTTAAATTATCAAAGTATGGTTTGTCGTTTGGTTAATTTTGTAAATATAAAACCGTTAACGCACTCTCATAATATATTTCTTTCATTATCAAGTGTATTGAGAAAGAAAACAAAATTTTGAAAGTTTTATCGAAGAAATATAGTTCCCATTAAAATGTCAAAATTGAATAAATGCATAGAAAGACGCACGAAGTTAACGGACAAGAAATAACAATATCAATTGTTTCATACTCGTTAAATTTTCAAAATATTATCACAACCCTTATTCACATCCGAAGTAGAATAATAAGTTTTTATAAATGCTTTATTTTTTCTGGAAGGTAATTTGCATAAAATTTTAATGTTTACTCGTTTCAAAATTTGTTTTATTTGAATTATAATGTTTTGATATCAGAATACCTTTTGGGTTTTAAAATAACCAAATAAGAAAATTAAAAATCTCCAAGTTAATTCTTAATTTAATTTGATTTATTCTCTCATTGTTAACTTGGTTAATTGATGAATATTATAAAATTAATTAAAGTTTTGCCATCGTCTTTGGCGTCGGGTCTTTAATTTTTCTCCTTCATGAATGTCAGAGAACTTAGCTCAAAATGAATTTCCCATTTTAGAAGTGGTAAGCATTTTGTAGTTCAAATCTCAAGTGGTATCGGAAAGTTAATACATTGGTTATGGTGTTTTTCTGTATGAAAAAATACAGCCTCATTTCTCGAATGTCGTGGAAGAAAATAGCATTCTTCATTTTTTTGCTTATTATATGCCTGTATTTATATCGACTCAATCAATCTGACTTTTACAAGAACTATGTGGAAAGGGATTCAAAAAAGATCAACGTTTTAGTTTATGGTTCCCTTTTCGGAGAGACACTCATCCCAGAATTAGATTCAAATCGAAGATGCGCGCTCTCTGACAGGTTAAATATCTCAAGATCTTATTCTGTTGAAGATTTTGATGCCGTTATCCTTAACTTATATTGAATATAACTTGTTCATGTCTATGTATAAATTAAAGGAGCCTTTAAGCAAGAAAATCATGATTATTTTTGTTAGGGTACTCTTTCTTTTCTAATTTTCAGGAACCGCCTTTTAGGATTTTACGAAATGTGAACTTCGATGAGGCTCGAAAATACTTCACCGTTTGGATTTCATCGTACCATTCAGAAAGTTTTCCACATGCGCCGTGGTGTTCGTTCGTTAAAGAAAATACAGACAACTTCAAAGAGGACGAGCTAAAATTAGAATTCAAGCGTCGGAAGAAAACCGCAGTCGCTTCCATTTCGAACTGTTTCAGCATCAAAACAGTTCGGCTGGAGTACGTCTTTAGGTTTAACCAATCATTTCCTACCGTTGGTTTCGGTTACTGTTTTGGAAATCGAATTTCAGAGGAGGAACAAAAGCGGCTGTACACTGACTACCTTTTTTATTTTTCTTTTGAAAATAGTGTTTGTGATGACTATATCACTGAAAAATACTGCAATCCAATTTTCCACGGGTCTATTCCAATTGTGATGACTACTGTAAACAACAAGCGAAATTTGATCCCTGGTTCGTATATTAATGCGATGGAATATGAATCTCCACAACACCTGGCTAAACATCTCTCAAATATTGTTGCTGATTTCTCACTATATTTAACCTACTTTGAATGGAAGAAAGAATTTTCAGTTTCTAATGATAAGTTAGAAAAAGATTTGTGTCGGTTACCCTCAAAATTGTCTCAAAAAACTCGTGACATTAAGGATCACGAAAAACTTATCGATTCTATAAGAGGCGACAAGGCGTGCGTGACATCGGAAGAACTCGCTTACAAGCTTTTCCAAAATTAAATTTTTGGATATAGTCTTGATAACTCTTTTTCTAAGATAAAAATCAAAATTATTTTTATCATATTTATCATCCGTGTTTACACATCAAAATATCATCCTTAATTTTTACGCTGGAACAAAATTTTCTGATTTTCGCCATTCTTTATGGATTTTAATTTTGGTAAAAGCTATGGTTGACAGTACATATTTTTTACCTTTTTAAATGATGGAAAGTGGGATTCTATACTTTTTCATTTGTTTCATTCAAAATTGAAAGGTCATTCGAAACGCATATTAGGTATAAAGTTAGAATACAAAAACACCACCATTTTCTTTGAAACGTTTATAGATAAAAATTATGTCGGAATTTTTGAAAGTTGTACCAGTAAAAAAAGTGAAAAAACTTATTTTCTGTCATTCACAAAATTTATTTCCAAACGTGTAATAGGAGGTGCGAGAATAAATCTATCCTTCGAAAATTAGAAATATTCCTTCCTTTTGAATGTCTCACCTATTGAACACGTTTTTATCTACGACGATCTTAATTAAACAATATCGAAGCTATTTTCAAAATTAAGAGTATTTCCAGGCATTTATCTGTGAAACCAATTGTTAATTTGATCTATTTTACGAAAATTTATTTTAAATGTTCTATTTATTGTTTTTTTATTTTGAAAAATTAAAAGAGAATTATTGTGATAAATATTTAAAAGCAGTTCAATTTTGTTTTTCACTCATATCGGATATATTTTATTTTTACTTAAACATGCAGGTGAGTAAATATTTGATCCTATTAAAAAGATATTATCAATATATATTTTGAGTGAAATTCACTTTTTGCTCAACTCAAACCTAATTTTTTGACGTAAGATTTTCAGGTCTTTCACTTCTCATTTGATTGAAGTTATCGATATTCCACAATTTTGGAACACAATAAATCTTTTAAATTGAATCAGAGAAGTCATGTAATTCCTGTTATCATTAATTGATGAAAATTATTTAACTTCTCCTCATAAAAAATCTATTTATTCAAATTTTTAAAATTTTATGAAATTAATATATTTTATTCTTCAAATGATTAACCGCAAATTTACTGTTTCGACGGGGAAATTTTCAGAAAGGGCCAGAATCCGCGATTTGTCTTAGATTGTTTAATGTTAACAAAAAGCTGTTTTTTTCATTTTTAAGCGTTTCACACTTTCAACAATCTTTTGGTATGAAATTCAGCTGGAGTAAGTTTGGGATCTGTTTTTCTGGACGCCATCACATCTATGAATAACTGAATTTTCAAAATGATAAAATTAACGAATATCAAAATTTGAACTCTTTTGGCGTACTATTAAACGATCCATATTGAAACAAAGAAGGATGGCAGGATATAAAAAAGATAACCAAAATTTTGATGAAGAAATGGAAACCTCCTGATGTGTCTTTGACGAAATTGCAAATTTTAATTTAATTTCCAATTCTAAACATCTAAAGGTATTGGAATATCGTCGTTTTGTTTCAAAATTCAAAATAAGGTCAACTCTCGAGGTATAATGAACACTTCTTAGTTTAGCTAGGATAGACCGCATCGACGAATTCGCCGTTGATTGACATTTCGAAATATGCGAACTTTATTTTTTAAATTAATAAATTTATTTACAGTAAAGAAATAACTGGACAACTTCAATGTTATTTATTGCGTTTTTGCTATGCCGTTTCCGTGGTTAACTTTTTATTTACGAAGGCATAAAGTCAGCTGTTGATCAAAGAAGTCCAAACGACTTATACTTTTATTTTGTCATCCGTTCCATTTTAAAATTTCGCGACATATCAACATACTATGTGATACACAGGAGACTAAAAAGGATAAAAACGAACAACTTTTTCAAATTTGTACTCAATATTAGGTAAATGAAAACAAAGTAAAATCTTTTCGTGTCTGAAAAGTATTGTATGGCTTCTGTAAATTAGAACAGTCCAAGGATACGAGTAGGACGCCACGATACTTCAGTTTTGTATGCTTCCAGGCCGTTTGAGAATACTACCAGATGGCTGTATAACACTGTTCTGTCAAATGAATCTTAAACCCATAAATTATACAACCTTATAACTCTCAAAAGTAATGCGCCTGTCCATATTTATAAAGGTATGAAAATTTATAAACATCAGGACAAATCAAGTGGGGAAAGGATTATAACCATTGCTGGTTATAGATAGCGCATTTAAGAATAAACTAGATTCCGTTTTAGAGATCCTTAATATCAATGCCAAATTTATTTGAAATTTCTTGACCATTTTTGGAGTTAAAGAATTTTTACACGCGCAGATATCACCTCGTTCTTTGAAATTTATCATAAAATATCGTGAAGAAAAACTTCAGATTGATTTTTTTGGTGAGCTTATGAGAAATAATCGACCTTATTGGCAAGAATATGCTGAATAAAACCTCAATTTTCAATTGCCACAAATTTAAAGAGAGAGCTATTTAATGTTGATAAAAATACCTCATCCAAATAAGGACTTGTGTTTTTATTGTTCTAAGAAGTCAATTTAAACTGCTCGTTCAAAGCAAAAACAAAAAAGTGTTTATTTACAAATTAAACTCAAGGTAAATTGAGATAATGCGTGATACTTTAAATTCTTTGACCCTTTCGGCGGTTAAACATGCTGATATGTTTCATCTTTCACCAGAAAATTCTTTAGAATCTTGTGAAGCTGGCGTTTTTTAGGTCGTCTTGGGTAAGTTACGAGGGTCATCTGAACTTTTCGATCCAAATTTTCCTAATATCTGAAAATAATTTTATTTTTGTCGTCAACTTCCTTCTCGTCTTTGGCCTCCAATGAGAGTATCAGCATGTTTTCAATTATATTAACTGTTTAAGTTTACAAGGAAAAGCACCGGAAAGTATCTCAAATAAATATTGTTCGAAATATGTTGATTTTTATTTTTGTGTCCTATCAATAATCTGAAGCCATACGAAAACTCATATAAGTTTGATTTTATATTAAAGATGCTTAGAGATGAATAGTTCAATGGTATCTTGAGCTTGGTGTAAAATTATCGAAAAATAATAACTGGGAAAGATCACCTCGCCCCTTATGGTTTACGTCAGGTGATAAAGCGGACAATATTTCTATGTTTTGAAAGCCGTGAGGAAACGTTCCTTAGGATCTTCATTTTTATCAAAGTTAAAGCTGTTTTAAGGCTTTGATAGGTCCCTCAACCCTTTCATAAGTCCTACTCTGAAACAGCATCAAAGTTCTACTTTAATACCCATCTCTTCAAATATTTTTAATCCCTGTTCAATGAAATGAAAACTGTTGTTAAATGCTTTTCAGTTGGGAACTTCACTCAAGAATAAATATGTGTAGTAACGAAAAATTATAATTATGGACAGTAGACGGTGAAAATATGATAAATTAACTGGCGGGTTTCTTCATGTTAATTAATTTCCGGCTCCGACCGAACAGTGATTCACTTTAGATTAGCATATCACACCACGCGTTAATTTATCGAATAAATAACGCGTCAACTCTCGTTGTATTAATCATCTACAATCGTTAGCTCATACATACCGAAATCTTTCAAATATTGTGTGGTACCCATATTCCATCCCTATACACTTTTAATACATAGGATTGTCACTCTATTTGAGTCTCTCACCTAGATACCTTGAACATCTATCCACCGTACTTGTACAATTCGAGTTTATCACCGGGAGTCAAACAACTTGTTTACTGGCTAACTTTCAGCTAGCCGCTCAATAGTCACCTTCGTGAAAGGTTATGTAACATATTTACAAATAATAGGATTTCTTCGATTTTGAAAAAATCTTGCATTTAATGAAATGAAATAGAATGATGTGAGATATGGTAGTTTTCAGCTCAAAAACTTTTGATATAACATTCGACCGGTGTTGGTCTTTTGTGCATTTTGTTTTAACGATTCTCTTGTTAAGTATTTTGACCTGAAATCACAAGTTCTTTTTATTTTTACATTCTCAATGATCTAATATTCGCACTCTTGAGTTATTTAATGATTTGAAACATGGTATGAAGTTATATTTATTTGGTAATTTTTTCCGATAAATCTATGAATCAAACTTTATTGACTCTTAATCCAGTCCTCTACGAATCTTCCTCCAAGATCGTTTTTTCTCTATTACTTGCGCTAAATACTCTCGTGATTGGTTTGTAATGAACTAATGACTTCCTTCGTTTACCATATAAATATAAATGCATTTTTATTACCCGAAAGTTATTTATAGGACTACTCTTTACCATTTGGATGATTATTCTCAAAATCTAGCTTAATTCCTCGTGATAATGCAACGAATTTCAAAAAGTGGGCTTTGTCCATCTGTCATAAAAAACAACTCAAATCAATTGATTTGAAACTTTTTTCAAAACCAGACGTTCTTTATTTTCATCATGAAATAGTGTTCTCGGTGAAAAAATGGTGCAGAGGTACAGTTTTTCAAAGGGTAAATTAGCGGGTGAAGTTTTTAGTTAGTTAATTTCCTATACTAGCCGATTTCCATAGTTCACAAAACGAAAAAAGTGCCTAAGGGTGTTGAAGTATTGAACGGCGTAACCTAGTAAGCAGAGTTTCACTTAAGACCATAAAAATAGAATTCCTTAGAAATAAGTTTTGATCGGTTCAAATCATCCTCGCTTTACAAAAAATATGCAAAACTGCGTAAGACGGCGACACATGTTTTATTTACCCTTTAAAGTTTTAAAAAGGTTCATATTAGCTAAAATTTGGCCTTTCCCCAATTACTCGTAAGGGTGCGTGAATTTTTCGAAAACGTTCAATTAAATCACTCTGCAAAAATATGACCATTCTTGAACCCTCTTTGGTTTATTTTTTAACATCCTTAATCTTGCCTAACTCCAGGTATGTCCACTTTATTGACGATACGTCCCATAAAAATAGCTCTTAGCTTGTTTTAAACCTTAATATGTTTTTAGATAAGAATTTCCCTCTAATAGCTTCAAAAATTGGTGAATACTGATTGCAGGTTATCATTTTTCCACGTGACCATGATTTTGTGAAAATGTGATGTGGTTGGTGGAACTCGAGAAGAAATCTCCCAATAGTTGACTGAAAAATAATCAGTGAGCCAGAAATGTCAAAGAAAGTCGTTTATATGAGAAAATTAATGGTAGTATACGAAAAAACTTGATTATCTTCGTTAGGTGGCAACTGAAGCTTACTGTTCGAAAAATAAATGGTCATAAAATCATTTCAATCACGAATATATTTACGTTTATTTTTAAATATTGGCAAACAATAATGATCTGGATTCATGCATTTATTTAGAGTCAAAGTAAAATTGCCGAGGAAAGAAACCCTTGAATAAGCTTCAGGAGCAATCAAAATTAACATTACCCAAACAAATTCTTTTGAATAGTTTACGTGTCTATTTGTTAGATTTTCCATGAATAGCGTTCTTTGGGCTTTTTAATAATTTAAACCCTTGAAGAAAAGAGCTATTCTCGACTTATGAATTCAATTTTTGGCATCGTACAAAAGATAGATGATTAGCGAATATTTTTTAATGGTCAGGCAAATTTGAGAGCATGTCTGCGATATATCAACAGTTAATGGGTGATGACTCTATTTATTGAGTTTTAAATAAATGAATCTTACTAGCCCAGATGTTTCAATGAATATATCAATTTAGCTTTTCCTTTTACAAACTATGGAGAAATCGCATTTTTCAATTTCATACTCTGTTTTTACCATCGCCTCCTCGAAAGATGGGATACAAACGTTCATATTCGTTATTTTTATGACATCGAAGTTTCAAAAAACACAATCTCTTTGAATCACTTTTCATAAGAGTGGGCCCTCGTATGTCGACTTACATTTTAATAGATTTCAAATTTATCTAAACTTAGATCTACGCAAAATAATACCTGTTTATATTTTCATCCACTAAATAGAACATTAGTTCCATATAATCAAACAATAATATTTGCCTGGTTCTGGAGCGTGCGTGTTTTCCCTCAATCTGTTAACCACTTAAGGCCGCCTTTTCAATGAATCAAAAGATGAACGGAGTAAATTGAGTTATTTTACCGACGCTGTGCTCTCTCTAACTCTCGCATACCGATCTACATCCTATTTAAGAGGGGTCTCTACTCTACGAACTTTGAAACACTTTTGGTATTTGACCTGTTCAAGCTTAGTTGTTCCTTACAACACAATCAAATTTATCCCAAAGGAATCTTGAGGTTTTCAATCTTATACATACGTGTCTCGTAGGTTCTCCGGTTCGCGAGTCACTCGAAGTTTATCCCGAGCCAAATCTTAGAAAGATTCTCCAAAGTTACTGGTTTTGGCTCATCACATCAGCACCAAAACATAACCTTCAATCATTTGGTCGGTATTACCGTTCCAGCCTGTGAATGCTTAAAAGATTCTCTTGAAAAAGACTGTAACAGTAATATAGCAAGAAATTTTTGATCCTTTCACATAGAGTTTCACTGAATATTTTATCTTTACAGTCATCTGAAATGATGGTACAAACTTCACACAAAACCTGTTAAAAGGCCCCGGTTCCATCTTCCTACTCTGATGTATCCTAGACTCTGTAGACTGGTTTAAACCGCTCCACATAACATGCAAATTTACTTTCAGGTTTGGATAAAATGTGTAAGTAGGTATTTGTTTCCTTGTTTCGTTCTTAACTCCAGTTCTAGTCCTACCTAGCGTAAACAACTCTCTGCAGAGCTTCAGTTGACTATTTTGTTTATAATGTGTAAAATTTTCTCACGCAGTTTAAAGAACGGTTTAACTGTAAATTTTGGACAATTTATGTCTCTATGGATGTGAACCAAAATTGATGAAAAAATAATGTTACAATCGTCTTTGAGTTAAGGATGATGGAGATAAAACGTGTTTCAAACGCTAAAACAGAACATTCGTCAAATATTACATGTTTTGATCGTAAGTATAAGGTAAATTTTTGTTGAATGTATTTAAATACTAGTAAAGGCATCAAATTAATCCAATCAAGACCTGTTGCGGTTGCAATCTTTTATGACCTTCTTTTCATCGAGGTTAAAGTAAGAGTCGAAGGTTTCCATCGTCGGGTCAAAATTTAAATTTATCTCATTTAATAATAAGTCGAAAGTTACTTCTGAAGTCAGATTTACATATTTCTAAACAAAATACCACAATAAAATTTTAGTTAAATCACGTCTCTTGTTAACGAGAGCACATCCAAACACCGTAACTCTATCTAGAATACCCAATACGTATTCATGCCCATCAATTTTCTTATTAAGCTCCTGCAAGAACAAAGCCATGCACAATCTATCACTCCAGTATTAGCAGCAGTATTGTTTTATGAATTTCAGAATCCTTAATAGGATCTATGTACGTTTTCAGCGTCTTCCTTCTATGTTTCTTCTACACGTGGATAACACACTCATTCAGTTATTTGCTCTTGATTTTGCTTTTGTGGAATTATTAGACTGAAAGGATGGTTTTCAAGCAATCAACGGTGTTGTTATATGTTCCAAGCTACGCATTCAGCAAATATTTAACTCTGGTTTCACGTTAATGTCGTGGGCATAACTTTATGAACTTCACAAATACGAATGTATATCAGGCGCTGTTAAAATATTGTGAGAAAGCATCATCGTTATACTTTCAATGTTTCAATCAAATACCTTGATGAAATATGCTTTATTGTCATAACTTTTTTCCATTCATACACAACTGGTGAATTAACAACGTTCCATTTTGTTTTCTAAACGTTGTTTCACCAGCTTAGACAACTACACAAGGTCCACTTATAATCGCCGCGCACTATTTAAACATAAACTGAAGTCAGAATGTAAAGTTATTGACAGATTCTGCGTGAATATGAAACATACAAGTTAAGGCCGTTACTGGAAATTTATGAAAATATACGAGTAAAAAATAAAAATTATTATATTTTACAAGATTCAATTTTATGTAAAAAATTTTTTTTCACAATTTAAAAAGCTCTTTGTTACGCGTGTATTATTTCCTTTAAGTCAATAAAGTAAAGAAAATTTCTACTTCTAACAAATTATTGATGCAAACGATACCCATCATTAAATGTGCTAGGAGCAGACTTCGTGAAATCGAACTGCCAGAAATACCGTACACTTTGTCAAATTGTGAGGTATTTTTGGTAAATATTCTAGCGCCAAAATTATAAACAAGTCGTTTTCATAGAGGAATTACTTGAAAGAGTTATATTTAATTAAATGTGAGTCGCGGATAAAACAGACAGATATAGAGATAACCCTACACGTAACCTAACATTTAAAATATTGCTGGGAAGAAAAGTCAAATCTCATTAAATAAAAACAAAATATGAACCATACAAAGTTGATCGTTCAAAAAATTTTTAGGAGTTTTTTGCATCAATTTCAGTTTTCCTCTTTTAAGCAAAAAATTCTGCGCACTACTTAACAGTTCACACCCGATCTAATATAATTTTTAATCCATTTAAATTATTTTATTACGGTTAATAAAGACGTTTCTTATCGATTAATTAAGGCTCTGCGTCATAAATTTTTTAATCTAGAATAAAATACTTACGAAAAATTCCAACAGTCGACGATTTAAAAATAAAAAATAATAATTTTATTGAATTTCTTAAGGATGGCGTGTATCTCCTTTTAAGTGAGTATAAATAATTCTCAAGCGTTTAGAAACGGTGTAACACCTTTAACTCTAATAGTTAAAATATTTATTATGGATGCGACAAAGAAACTATTTTAGTTGCGAAATATATCTTTAGGTGGATTATATTATTGCCAGGAACACGTTTATACGATTCTACACGAGCGAAAATAAACACGCGCAATTTTATAAAGTTAAAATGCGAATAGCAATAAAGCTCAGGAGAGGGTTTTATTTAAAACATTCTTTTCTCTAGATTTTATCAAAACTCCTATTTCAGCTGAAATTATCTTGAAGAATAAAATTGTATCAATTTGCCTCTGCGTCACAAAATATAAAATTACTCGCTTGGTCAACATTAAAGTTACAATCTTTCGAAGTAACCGATTTGAAAAAATCCTGTACAATTTAAGTGTTTATGTATTTTAAAAGGTTTAACATAACATATGACATTCTGATCAAATTTTTGATGTTATGAAATCGATGTAAGCTTTAGTCAAAAAACTGCATTATTTGACCTGAAAGAGCCAAGAAAATAAATAGACGAAATAAAATACTGGCGCGTTCATTTAATTTTCCCGCGATTTGATTAAAATTGCTTGATTTCTCTTCGATGATAACATTTTTTGATGATCAATCATATCTTTAAACAGACAAAGACGATAAATTCATTGTTCCCATAATCTCGTACCTGACTTGTGGAAAGTCTACGACGTTAAAAATTTAACTTAAGAGATTTTTCCATGAAACTCACACACTCGATCTAGGAAAAATTTTAACTGATAGAAAGATGAAAAAGATAGGAAACAATGTGCTGAATTTTTCTAACTTAACAAATAATCATTCGAGGTATCACAAATTATGCACCTATTAATAAAAGCATTTAACCTATCAAAAATGAAGGACTGATGACAATGATTTCTTCAAAAAAGAACTATAAGACGATTCTGTTGAGGGAATCGTTTAAGTGGCTAACAAATGAAAATTCACTCTATGCGCAGGATCAGAATACGAATAAATATATCAAAAAATTTACAGATAAAACATGAGACAAAACATAAAAACTAATTTTTTCTTTGAGAAACACAAAATAAAAGATTTCTCGGTAGGCTATTAAAATATTTGTTAATGTCGTGATGGTGAAAGAATACTTCTAGCTTGACACGATTTTTTCGTTAATAGTTGTTGTGTGCAAGGCAACATCATTATCGACGTCAATATTTCTCAAAAATAATTTATTTACAAAACCAGATGTTTCATCAGCTTTATGAAAATAACAGTTTCGAAAAAACATGATAACCTCGGCATAATTGTATCAGTATTGTCTTTATGCTTTTATTAAAATAAAAAAATTGAAAAAAAATTATTGAATTAAATTTTATTTTAAAATACTGATCTGTGAATAGACCATGAAAAATGTCCAAAAACTAGTTTTCCAAGAAAACAGTTCGATTATCAAATTATTTTAATTACTTGTAATTTATGTTGGCGTAGTAAAAAGTTTCGAAAAATGAAAATGTTTGACATCTTAAGTCAGAAAAATTATTCTCAATAAAATATATACCAAAGAAATTTTCTACGCCGCGATTTCGGATTAATATCTCGTCGTTTACGCGCGATATATCTTTTTTATTTCACTTATGATGTTAGTTTATAGAATCTTTCAGAGTATTTTCATAGAAGTTAGGGCGAATGAAGATAAAATTTGGGAGAGGTTGAGTTAGACTGCTGTAACGTTATAAAAGGAGTTGTTTTGAAAATTATTGGCACTTTAGCCCCATAATGGTTCATTAATGCCAAACTCCCAACGAAAAAGGCTTAATTAAGTTAATTGACAGTTTATGATTGCTTTTTAGTTTCATATAAAATTTTTATTCAAACGTTCAACTAACTAATTTTCAAAGATCTGTTTCATGTTGTGAGGCTTAGAGAAAACCAACTTTGTCTTTCGCACGTTAATTATTCTCAAGAGGTAAAGTGGGAACTAAGAACTGAAAAAATATTATCTTCCCCTTCGTTTTGCCTCAAACCATCACTCAATAATGGTGATGACTTCTCGTTTCAAGAAAAAGAGGTTATAATTATGCAAATTAAGCTACGCGCAGATGCACATGTTGTTGAGTTAACGCGCAAATTTACAGTTAAGGAAACGCCTATAATTAGACTAAGTATATCTCTCTCTTAATCAAGGTAGGTGGTAGTTTCTGTTTTCATTTCTCCCTTTATCCTTTCGAGATTCTCTTCGTTATCCACATGTTTTGTTACTTCCCCTTATTCAGTTGTCGATATTTTTATAAAGTTTCACGCTTTTCCCTTTCTATGATTTATTATAGTGAAATAGGAAAATGGATCTTGAGACAGCTAATTATTCATGTTCTGCCGAGGTGGATGAAACTGATTCAGTTAATGGAGTGCACTTGGCCCATCGGTCTGTTCTATCTCCTACCTCTGTGAAAGGAAGTGCCTCAAAGTTTCACTCTGTGACGAAAACGTCACTTCGAAAAAATAGCCGGAAGGTGGTTTTTTTGTGTCAATTTAGCCTATGTTTTGTTGTGAGGAGCTTAAGGCTTTGCGGGGTATACTAGAATTTGTGATCCAAGGAATTGGGTTCACTCGTTCGCGGAATACGTTCGATCGGTGCTCCAAAACTATCACTCCTCTGTCTCTATTTGTGTCTTTCGTTGCACTTATGACATTCAATTACACAGCTGTTGCTTATCCAATTACAGTTCACCACGTTTTCGCCGGCCAGCCACAGCTTCAACATGCGATTCAAATACCTCCTATTCCGTACTATATTCAGCAATTGGCCCTTGCTAATCCTGATCTACTTAGTTATATCAGAGCTCATTTGATACATCCTGTCCAACCTGTAACCCATACTGTGGCTCAAGCTTCTTACCCCGTAAGGGCTCAAGGATACATTGGAAATCCTTTTCTAAACTCTCACTACATTCACGTGCAGGCGCCGTTTCAACCGATCCCTTTTCAAAGTTGTAAACATTTTATATTCTAGCAATGATTCACCCTTCTTATTTTCCGGCTGGTGCCCAACTCCCTAGACTAGTCAACCTCAATGATGTCCTTATGCTTTTGGGTATGATAAAGCAAGATAACAAGGAATTAGGTTTAGTTTCTCATCACGATTTAGACGTTGATAACCAAGTGAAGATGTTCTTCTCATATCTCCATGGCGACAAAGACTCAGTGAAAGAACTCTCGAAGAGGTTTAAACCTGATTCATTAGCGTCCTCTGCCGATATCAAGTCTCTTTCTTTCGATGCCGGATACAAAAAAGGTCTTTCAGAAGCCAATGGAAAGAAAAGGAATTCAGAGTTTGACGGTTGCTTTTAATTTTTTAGTTTTGAGTACGACGATTTTGAAGATTATGAAGAAGGACGGTCCAAAGCACATAAACTTCATCGCCAGTCAAATGAATTCTACAATTATCAACAGCCAAGTGTTGGAGGAAACGTAATTCCGACCTCCCAATACCCCACTCCTGGTTCTTTTTATCAACCTGGTCAGTTTTACGCTCCTCAACCAGTTCAAGGGGCGTATCCAGGTAGCCAACCAGCTTTCCAGGGACCTCCACAGCAGAATTACGTACCAAGTTATCCAATGAGCCAACCTCAAATTGGTTTCAATGTTCCAGCCCCGACATATGTTCATCCTCCTCAAACACAAGCTTATGTGCTTCCCTCGCCCATGCAGCACCCCCTGTATCATCCTCCTGCGCCATACCCTGTGTATTCACATCCTCCAGTGCAACAGCAAATCCACCCTCCACCCTCGTATCCTCATTATGGCCACGTACAACAGCCAGGGTATTCCTATCCCCCGCATTCACAGCAGATGGTGAATTTTTACATTTATCTTTAGCCTCCAGCATATTCACGGCCTGGTTATTCGAGCATTGAGCCTCATCAGGCGCATCTTCACGGTGGATATTATGCACCTCACCAGGCTAATCCCCCCGTGTATTCTCCTTATGGTCAAGGGAGTGGACCTTACCTCGACACTACTAACTTAATAGGGCTAAATAAAATAAAATAAATATGCCCAATTATCAAATTTTTCATTTTTAACGAGTCGGTTCCGCGTAGTCTGGATTTTATCGTCAAATAGATCAATAATGACTTATAATTCATCGGTTCTTTGCATTCACTTGTCGACCTAGACTATTGGTAACTTGCTTTTTCATTTTTATCGTGGTCTGCTTGAGTGGGTTATTCTATTCAGTTTTGAAGTATTTTAAGTCCTTAGATGGTTCACTCGTCGAACGTTAAGGGGTGGTCATTTTATTTTTGTGACATGTTTTGATTATTTTTTTCGACTGAAATCTTCATTATCACTTTCATTTGGATTATTACCACAGTTTCATGAGCTGAAATTTGTTGAAGAAGCCAATTTTAAAAACAAACTATAACTTTGATGTGCGCGTTATGTGGGTGATATGACTGGTATAACTAGAACTAGGTGGGTCCGGATCGTTTAGATTCCAGATATGTTTTCATAATATCAATGGTCTGCTCCGGTAACTTCCTCATTTTCGGTTTCAGTGGATTTTTTGCGCTACACGCCAATATTCCTAATTATGAGTTGACCTTGATTTTTGATAATATTTAGTTCCCCCAATATATGTTACTGTGTTTCAGTTAGTATATTCTAATTTTTTCTGTTGTAATTTTGTTATCTTCAATAATTATGGTTAATTTGACCGATTATTCTTATAAACATTAGGATTCTTCATTTTTATCTCCAAAAATTCTTTTTTAATGTTGACAAAATTAACATAACAACGAGGTCACAACTTTATGCGCGATTGTATATTTAGACGTCAAATTTTGATGAGTAAAGAACACATAAAGTTCCTATTAAAAGCTCTAATTTCTTAAATTGATCATATTAGATAATCAAAAAACTATCAAAGTTCCATTGAAAATAAAATGCCAAAATTCGATTGTTTTGAGGTTTTGAACCTTGAGTGTTTTTGGCTATCATAATTCAAAATTAATCTAAAAACTCCACATAGCTGAGAAACCAGATTTAAAGATCTGTGAGTGTGAGAAAATTTAGCCAGAACGTGAAGATACATTCTGAGCTGATCGTTTGAACATATCAAGTTGCTTTTTATAAATAGTTCTTTGATTCGAATTATTTATCGTCTTCAAAACAAATGTTTACCTTTTTATTGTTGCTGACATTTTTGTAAAAATTAAACCATTTATAAAAAATTATTTCGTCATTTATGTCCTTCTGCTGGAGTAGTTTTTAAGAACAACAGCTGAAAGTGGTTGATGAAAGTTTATATTCTTTGTGACTAAATTTCACACTGTTCATTTAATATATATCAAGATTTTTATGTCAATCGGGGCCTGAGACTAAAGGTCGAATAGTCTTATGTATACACTGCACAACACCAGGTGACGCTCATGCCATTTAAATCTTTTTATAATATCCTCACTAGTTTCGCTCATTCGAATCATATAAAATGTTAACTAATCATCCGCTGCACCAAATAATTGATCCTCTTGATTATCCCCCAAAAGCCTGTGAGGATTTTAACTGCCTCGAACTACCATTCTCTACATTAAATGTGTATTTCATGCTTCTGTGGTGGAAATAGTAGTGCGAGATTTAATTTACTGTCGTTACATGGTACACATCAGAAGTTGACTGCATTTACAATCTAAAATTTTAAAACTGTTTAGCTTCAACTAAACTATATTCACTGTCATGAATGTTTTTCAAGATATGCTTCTTGTGTTTTTATCAAATTTACATGTTTTTCAAAGAAAATAACTAAGACGAAACTCAATCTTTCAATTATAAACACATCTGAGTTAAAACAGAACGATAAACATTCGTGAGAATTTATCAGCTATTTTAACAAATTAAGTTTTTATGGCTGTTACAAGTGTTGTCATGCGCGATAAAATAAATTACCTAAAATCCATGACACGAATGGAAAAAGTTTTGTAAAGACACTCAGCTTTTTTCCTCTTAATGGTCAAAGATTTTAACAGGAAGCAAGAAGTATATACCACAGTTGAAATCATAAATAAGCCGCAAAGGTAGTTTTTACCAATCGGTGATATGAACTAAAAAAAATAATCGTTGTATTTCCCATATTATTAAACTCTCAAAGTTTTTTACATTTTTATTCGAAAGAATTAAACACTGCGAATGGATAAAGGTTCATCTCATTTTAAATTTGAATCGAAGAATAAAAAAAATGACAGAGGGGCTTTGTTTTTTAGCCGCCTTTATCAGCAAGACAGAAAGGTTTGAAAAATGTTATAAGAGGATAGATAACCCATTTTAAACCATTTATGGTGTATTATTTTGCCGGTGGGGAAAAATCACAGTAAATGTTTACTCTGAGCTTAAAAACTAGAATAGAGGCAGCCGATATTGAAAAATAAAGATGAAGAAAATCGAGTATCCAGATCACAGAATATAATCTATTTCACTGATATATTATCAAATTTATTTTGATACAACAAATTCTATAGCTAAATAATTGCGAGGTTTAATTAACACGTTAGCCGTCAAGCGGTAATCTATTCGAGATCGAATGGCATATTCAGTAAAAATAAATTCTCAGTTTTCATCTAAATTATTTAAATTTCTGCAAGTTTAAAAACTGCATAAAAATATTCTTTGGTAAAAATAATAATTATTGCAAAATAAAATACAGCGATCATCAATTTTGGTGTAATAAAAAAACTAACTTATTTAAAATATATTTCCAACACTATGTTATAATATTTACAGCCATACGGAGTTATTCGTAATATGTTGCGCATCAATACGTGCGTTTTTAATCCAAATATTTTTATTATACCATGGGTGATAAAATAGACGTATCTAAAAATTTAATTGAGAAAAACCAATTCATAAAAGATGGATATTTTTACGAAAAAGACTTTTTCGAAAAGGGCCACCGCCAGATTTTCAAAGTTGAAAAAATTTTATTCCACAAAAAATCAAAACACCAGGATATTCTGGTTTTTTCGCAGTATTTCTCTATTTTTCAAGAGTGCCTTTTTCGGAAATTTTCTAATCCTCGATGGCGCCATTCAATGCTCAGAATGGGACGAGTACGTTTATCACGAGATGATTTCATTTCTTCCCACGAATTCTCACCCGAATCCAGAGAATGTACTCGTGATTGGCGGTGGCGACGGTGGGGTTTTGCGTGAACTGGATAAGCACCCTCTCGTCAAGAATATTACACTTTGCGAAATAGACCAAGTATCGTTCTCAACAAATAAAGATGGTTATCAGTGTCTCGAAGGCTTTCCTTAAACAAACTTCAAAAGGACTATACTCCCCGAAGGTGCGTATACTCGTTCAGGACGCGTTCGAGCATCTTGAGACGTGTGACACAAAATACGATATCATAATTTGTGATCTCACCGACCCTGAAGGTCGAGTTCGTTTTTTACATAGGTCCGTCCGAAAGGCTTTTTACTCCTCAAAGTATATCTTTGGCGAGTCAAGGCTTAACGAAAATGGAGTACTATGTTTGCAAAGTAAGACACCTATCTTGCACTCTAAGG